>CM053273.1:933537-967702 GCA_028583415.1 Protea cynaroides | reverse complement strand
GGGTAGTACAGGTAGTACAATATAGATAGTACAATGAGGGTAGTACAGGTAGTACAATTGTACAATACAGATAGTACAATGAATCTAGACAAAAAATGAAATACGTAATATTCTCAACACTCCCCCTCAAGTTGGTGCATATATATCATGCATGCCCAACTTGGACAATATCATATGGAAGGATTTTCCTGGCAAACCTTTGGTGAAAATGTTTGCTAGTTGGTCCTCTGATCTGACAAACGGAATCTCGATTTGTCCACTGTCCAGTTTCTCTTTGATGAAGTGACGGTCTACCTCAACATGTTTTGTCCTATCATGCTGAACCGGATTATTAGCAATGCTAATGGCTGCTTGATTAATCACAGAATAATTCATGGACTGGTTACACATAACTTTCAAATCTTTGAGTAGTCGTTGTAATCATAGTAGTTCGCATATTCCATGCGCCATTGCTCTGTATTTTGCTTCTGCACTGGATCGGGCAACCACTTTTTGCTTCTTGCTGCGCCAGGTTACCAGATTGCTACCCAAGAATGTGCAATAACCAGAGATAGACTTACGATCAGGACTTCCTGCCCAATCTGCATCAGTATAAGCGTCCACCTGGATTTGTTTATTTGGTGAATCTGAAATGGCATATGCTTCCATTTTCAGAGGGTCATTAGGAGATAACAGGATTCCTCTTCCAGGGGCTGACTTTAGGTAGTGCAAGATCCGATGAGACGACCTCCATATGTGTAGAGTATGGGTCGTGCATAAAAACCGGGCTTACCAAACTAACTGCGAATGCAATATCTGACCGTGTGTGGGCTAGATATATGAGTCTGCCAACAAGTCTCTGATATCTTCCTTTGTCTTCTGGTGTGCCTTCTTTTGCCCTTAGCTTGGTATTGGGATCGAGAGGAGTATCACAAGGTTGAGCCCCAAGTAACCCTGTTTCTAAGAGAAGATCAACAACATACTTTCTTTGAGATAGATAGATGCCTTTTGCAGATCTGGCAACTTCAATCCCAAGAAAGTACCTAAGTTTGCCAAGGTCTTTGATCTCAAACTCCTTCCCTAGAAATGCCTTTAGTTTCGTGATTTCATCATTGTTATTGCCAGCAATGATGATATCATCTACATATACAAGTAAGGCAGTAAAAGTGTTAAGGGAATGTTTTATAAATAAAGTATAGTCAGCATTGCTTTGAACATAGCCAAATGCTACCATAGCTTTATTAAATCTTCCAAACCATACTCTAGGGGATTGTTTTAGACCATAAAGAGATCGCTTCAACTTGCAGATTTTTCCTTGGCTTTTATCATCTGTGAAACCTGGTGGGCAGTCCATATAGACATCTTCAGTAAGTTCTCCATGAAGGAATGCATTTTTTACATCTAACTGTTGCAAGTCCCAGTTGTGATGTACAACACAGGACAGTAAAACCCTGATGGTAGTCATTTTGACCACTGGAGCGAAGGTTTCTTGGTAGTCAATCCCATATGTTTGAGTAAATCCCCGTGCATCCAATCTAGCCTTGTACCGATCAATAGTCCCATCTGGTTTTTGTTTCACTGTAAAGATCAACGTGCATCCTACTGACCTTGATCCTGCAGGAAGTGGAACAAGATCCCATGTACCATTTTTCTTCAGAGCCCTCATTTCTTCCACCATTGCAGCTTTTCACCTTTCATCCATAATTGCATCCTGCCATTTTTGAGGAACAGACACAGAAGAGAGCGAAGACACAAAAACACGGAAAGAAGGGGAAAGGGAGTCATAGGAAACATAATTGGAAATAGGATGTAGGGTGCAGGCCCTAGTTCCTTTTCGAAGTGCAATGGGAAGATCAAGATCAGAAGGAGTAAGTTCCTTACCAGAAGAAGGCTTAGTAGACTCAGTTTCTGGATCCAGGACTAGCGAAGGGACATGTGCAGGAGTGGTAGTGGCCTTTCCTTGCTTGTCTTTGGCACGGCTATAAACTTGCAGAGGTGGCTTGGTGGTTGGATGCTTGGATGGTGCAGTTGTATCGATCACTTATTCTTGGACTATTTCTGGTACATCAGGTATATCTGGTATAAGTACATTAGGGATATCAGGTGCATCTTCAACTGTCTGTGTATCCCCCTGAAGAGGAGCCTGATAATAGGAGAGATGCTCATGAAAAATGACATCTCTACTAACAAGGACCTGACGAGAGAGAGGATGATTACACTTGTATCCTTTCTGTGTTGCAGAATACCCTAAAAATATGCACTTTAATCCACGTGGATCAAGCATGCCAGGGGAACGATGGTTACGAGCATAACAAAGACAACCAAAGACTCTAGGAAGAAGAACAAAATCAGAATTTCCACGTAAGATGTCCAAGGGAGCCTTGTTGTCTAAAACTCGAGAAGAAAGGCGGTTGATCAGGGATGCTGCAGTGAGGACAGCATCACTGCAGTATTGAACGGGAATATGTCTCTCAAACATTAGTGCTCTAGCTGTTTCGAGCAAGTGGCGGTTCTTTCTTTCAGCAACTCCATTTTGAGCAGGAGTGTCCACACAACTTGTCTGATGAATTATCCCGTTATCAACCAAGTATTGCTGAAAAAATCCTTCATGATATTCCTTACCATTGTCACTACGGAGCATCTTTAACTGAGTTTGAAACTGCGTCTTGATCATATTGTGGAAATGGCGGAAGCATGCAAAGACCTCATTTTTTTGACGCATCAGATAGACCCATGTAGTACGAGTGTGACAATCAGTAAAGGTTACAAACCACCTATGACCAGAAATAGAGGTAGTCCGTGCTGGACCCCAAACATCAGAATGAACTAAATTAAAGATACAAGGACTTCTTGAAGCAGAAGGTAAATAAAAAATACGAGCCTGTTTGGCCAAAACACAAGCCTCACATAATAACTCGTCTTTATTACATTGTTTAAATAATTTTGGAAAAAAATGAGATAGAACAGCAGAAGAGGGATGCCCAAGACGGCGGTGCCACTGCTGAAGGGTACTGACTGGGGAATGGGAGGAAGGTGCTGAACGACCATTGTCAAGCAAGTACAGGCCACCATGCAGACTACCATGTCCAATCGTCTTCCCGTTCTCCAGATCCTGAATCACACAATAGGTAGGAAAAAATGTTACTACAATTTAGAGACTTTGTAAGACTACTAATGGAGAGTAAATTTGTGGATAAATTAGGAACATGTAGAACGGAATTCAAATCAAGGGAGGAAGAACAGTGGATGGATCCAATTCCAGATATAGGAGAGAGGGATCCATCAGTGACCTTCATAGTATTATGTCCAGAAGAAGGAGAGTATAAATAAAAGGACTTGGACGAACCAGTCATGTGGTCAGTGGCTCCAGTATCTATAACCCAAGGGCTAGAGATAGAGAAAGCACAATGACCATCATGGGAAATACCTGACTGAACAAAAAAAGAACCTGGATTGGTAGATGCAGATGTGGATGATTGATTTGTAGTCGCAGTAGGTAGTTGAAGGAGATGCCGGAGAGTCTGAAGTTCTTGTGCAGAGAGTTGTGGCAGAGGACCAAAAAGAGGACTTGCTTCAGTTTGATGTGCCTGAGGTGCGTGGGAGGACTTTGCCTTGTGCATATCTTTTTCTCGGCGTTTTGCTTCAAAATCTGCCGGTTTGCCATGAAGTTTCCAGCATGTGTCTTTGGTGTGCCAAAGCTTGCTACAATATTCACATTTGATAGCATCACGGGAAACAGGAGGACTCTTGTATGTCTGAGTATTTGTCTGGAGAGCAGACCTATCCGGAACAGAAGGGGACAACATTGTTATTCGTCGTTGGTCCTCTAACTAAACCATGGAATAAGCTTGTTCGAGGGTGGGGAAAGGGTCTCTGCTGAGAATCTGTGAGCGAATATGATCAAGTTCCACATTTAGTCCTGCCAGAAAAGTATAAACCCTGTATTTCTCTTCCCTTTTGTGAAATAGGGTAGCATCTTCTTCACATTTAGCATGAATAGAATCATAAAAATCAATTGTTTGCCAATAGCTCCTCAACTTAGTATAATATTGGGATACAGTCAATTCTTTTTGGATAGTTTCATGAACACTTTTTTGAATGACATAAATTAAAGCAGCATTTCCAACTTGGGAATAGGTGTCCTTAGCAGACTTCCAAATTTGTGCAGCAGTATCCATTAACAAATAGCCCTCGACTAAAATGGGTTGCATGGAATTGAGGAGATATTGCATTACCAATGAATTTTCAGCATGCCATTTCTCCAAAACAATGTCCTTGGTCAGAGGTTTTTCCTTGGTGCCGATGAGATATCCCGATAATCCCCGTGCTGTAATTGAGAGTTGGGTGGCCCGAGACCACATTAGGTAATTACCACCATCAAGTTTAGTGGTATTAGTGGGAATAGTGAGATTGTCCATTTTAAAACTCTCTATACCAGAAGAGGTTACTTCAGATGTCATCCTTGAGTTGTGTATTCAAGAACAAACACCCAAAAACAATATGAACAGCCTCCCTGTTTGGTTATAGCACAATATATGGAGATCAAAGTAGAAATATCACTTGTCAGATATCCTAACTTGTCCCATGTGCAACATAATATATTGAAATCAATTATGGTTTGCACCCACTTTTTTGTTTATTGGGGTAAACTCAGAAACTCATAGATATCCGACTAGACTGAACGATATTATTAATATCCAAACTGATAAAAAAAATTGATTTCCAATAAAGAGAATAAAAAAATGATTCGTAATGAGGGATAAAAAGAAGAGCAATACCTATATCATTGTATGATTCCCTCTTTGGTTGCTGCCCCTAGTGGGGAGAGGGAAAAAAAAAGAAAAAAAAGAAAAAAAGAAGGAAAGTCGGTGGTCGGCGGTGGTAGGTTGGCGGCGGCGGTGGTGAGGCGGCGGAGGGATCTGGCGGCAGAGCTAACTTAGCTCTGATACCATGTTGAATGATGGAATAACTTGTCTGTAATAGACAAATGTCCTCTTATTTATAATATGAGAATGAATACAAGGAAAGAAAGAGGTAGTACAGGTAGTACAATACAGATAGTACAATGAAGGTACTACAGGTAGTACAATTGTACAATACAGATAGTACAATGAATCTAGACAAAAAAATAAAATACGTAATAATCTCAACACTTTCCTTCCACAAACCACAAAATATGGCATAAGATAGTAAGCCCCACAACACCAGCTTTTATGCCCCAACATAAGTCTGAACAACATTTGAATGTGGAAAACAAATAAAGTAATAATGCTACACTGCTCAAAAGGCCGTTGTAAACTCGTCACACAAGAAGTACGGAAGTTAACTAATTTTTCTTACATATACTTAATGTTAGAAAACGTAATGTAACAAAAACTACAAGCCTGCTATTCAGGCATCGGTACTCCAAACTGAATCTCTGAACCTTTTGCTTGGCCAACGTGTCTGCAATATTATTGCTGCCCCAGGCTTCCAATGAAATGAGCAGTTCACTTGACAGGCAAGATGTTTTATGTCAAATTCTAATAACGATACAGATATCCATAGTCTCCCTATATTTGATATTCGCCAAGTGATGATGAATCCGCTTCTGCCATGGTGTTATCAAAGTGCAATGTCTTGTGGTAAAGTCCAATCCATCCACAGAGAGAGTAGTTCTGTTCTTATAGAATTTCCAAAGTGCAATCGGGCCATCCCCTTCCTCCCCCCCGCCACAAAATAAATAAATAAATAAGACGCCCAAAACAGAGTCAAGCGCAGTTTCGTTCCAACTTTTGAATGGGCTTAACAATTGAGGCCCATGTCTAGCCCATGAACCTTGAGTACAAGGCTTGCTTGCGGAGCCATTGGGCCAGTACTGCCCATTGGCGGCCCTTCCTGGGAAGCACAAATGCTTTTTTGAGTGGAATTTTCGGCCTCAGATTTGTACCATATTTTCACCCCAAAATAATTCATGATGAATACCTGAGAGCTTAGCATTGCTTTCATTATGATTACCAGATAATTTGTAATTATGTTGGAGTTGGCTCAGATAACTTAAAAACGGGTTATATTATGATCATCACAATGTATTTGAGAATGCAATATTGCAATATACTGTACATACTTAATTCTGTTGCTTTGTCATACATGATGTTCATGAGACCTTTATTCAGTATTGGTGTGATCCAGGTAGAAGTGATAATTGATGATCCGAGAAAATCAATTGATGATAACATCCTTGCGAACTTCATCACTGAAGCTAGAATATATGACACTGGGAAGTGGTATGAATGCGATGGAAATATTGATCTTCATTCCCTTAATGTGGTTCATATGGAACTTGATCTATCCCCTAGTGCAGTTCTCGGGTTTCATGGATTTATACTCAAGGGGACGCTCCAAATGCCTAGGCTATGGTCTGCAGAGGAAGTGAGTTATTCAGACGGTCCTTTTATAGCAAACTTGGAGCATACTGAATTGTTGTATATTATATTATTATGTATATCTTGCTTGTTGATCAGAATTCCCAATTGTGGTTGGTTTATTTGTGTTCTTTTGTGTTTCTACATCTGAGTACCTTTATGATAACATTTAACTGGTTCATGTTAGTGTGAATTCCTGTTTCCGTGAAGCAATGATTGATGAGCTATTTTTCATGTATTGTTTCCTTTCATTTTTTTTAGATGGGAAATTTTTTATTTACAGTAGTATCTATTGAGTCATTTGCAGAACCAGTTCTTTCAAAAGCACCCAAATCTGATGAAGGAACTGTGGAATCGGTGGTTTCTTTCATTTGCAGTCTCATTCAGTAGTGAAAGAATAGTCTGTCCCAGTGGTAGATCAATCGATAGTGAAATAGTCCAAGGAGCTTTGGGCATTGCTGGTGTCGTTGTCAGTTTATCGTGCTTCGTTCCCCGCTCCCCCTTTGGTTGTCATCTTTTCTCGCTTTTGAAAATTCTTCCTTATGTTAACAAAGTGAGAGCCGAGTGCTTGGAAAATGCAACTGTGTCATATTCCACATTCTCCGAGTGCTTTCTTTTTGCTTGTGAAACAGCTTCAGGAAAAATAATCTCTTGTGGCTGAATCCCTATTTTCTACACTCTGAACTGCAAGCATTTCATCTTCAATGGAAAGTGAATGCCTCTTGTGTCATTCTCCCTAACTTTCCCTTCCTGACTTTCCTAACCTTGCCTGATTGAACAACCCTTCCAAGCTGCTCATTCAAATAGGGGAACTTATTTGCTCAGATGGCACAGGGGGAATCTTTTTCTTAATAAACACAAGTATCGACATGTCCTTACTTCCTACTCACCTAGTGGCTTGTTCCCACTACCATTTGACTGCTGGTTGGGTCTCAAGGAAGGGTTCCTCTCAACTTGCTTTCAGATGGGAATGGTGCGGTATTTGTTGGCTGAGTCTCTTCGTCCTCGGTGGGATTCAGTAGAACGCATTTATACTGAGCTTATCCAGTCCCCAGCAGCGTTGTGGGCATGGAGGGTCCTTGCTGAGGAGAACAAAAAAGAAACCTAGGATCATTAAGAGTTGTCAAGGAGACAAGGCAACCCAGAGCATTGGAGGCCACCTTGGGCACCTAGGCAACAGGCGCCTAAGGCACCCCTAGTGTTTTTTTTTTTTGGGGGTATATCTATAATGCCTAGAATATCAATGCTATATATATATATATATATAGGGCATCCCAGTGCACTAGGCTCCCGCTAGTGCAGGGCATGGGGAGGGCAGAATGTACGTAGCCTTACCCCCACAATGTGGAGAGGCTATTTTCAAGATTCGAACCCGTGACTACCAGGTTGGAATATAACAACCTTACCGTCACACCAAGGCTCGCCCTCATATATATATATATATATATATATATATATATATATATATATATTTCAAGATTCAACAGTTAAGGTATATCGATGCAAGTGGCATCTTACCAGAAGCCTCAAAATTCAAAGGGCTAAAGGTGACGATGTATCTGGCAAAATAAAATCCTAAGACCAAGACTGATGAGAACCTGCAAATTCAGAATCAGAATATGAGAAAACAAAGGAGAAAGATTGACAAAAAGAAAAAAGCGAAGCTAATGGGTACCACTGGACCAGGTACGATACCTTACCAAATGCTCCCCCAGGAGCTGGTATTGGCTGTACCACAGCTACCACTGTAGTGTCTGACTCAAATCTCAAAAGTGTACTCTCCCAAGAGATGAAGGGAACCTGCAAAATTAAAACCTGATGTTAACAAATAGAATACCAGAAGTTACAGAACTACAGAAGGAGAAGAGAATAGAAGAAAATAGAAGTTACAGAACTACAAAAAAAGAAGAAAATAGAAGAAAACAGAAGTACAGAAACAGAAACAGAGAAGAACAGGAGGAAAAAAAAGATATCAGAATCATAGAAAGAGAAAAAGAAAAGAAATAAAAATGGGAAAAAAATATCCAGGAAGAAGAATACAGTAGAGTAGCAGATCAGAACAGAACTCAGAATCGTAGAAGTTGAAGAAGAAAAAAAAGAAGAAGACAGCAGAGTAGCAGAGAACAGAACTCAGAGTAAGAAGAAAGAAAAACATTACCGGTAGGCTGCTGGAGTGCCAGAGTACACCTGACAATGGAACAATGTACTGCCAGAAGACAAGGTAGCCGCTAGGGTTCCTCAGCGCTACAGGGAACGAAGTGAAAACTTAGTTTGATCTTGGTTATCCCTCCCTTCCCTTTGTAGCAATGATTCTATACATCTCAGTGTAGCATAACCTGTACACAAGCCAATAGACATGTTACTAACAGAATCGACATACTGTAATACAAAGTAAAAATATATACATATGTTAGCTTAAAAGGAACCGTCTAGGATTCCAAAACTCGCCTGGATACCTAGGCGACACCTTGACAACTATCGCTGTAGTATTATTTACAGAGAAGATTAGTAGGTATTTTTTTTTTTTCGTCTACTAAAATCTATAGTGAAATGAAATGGATAGGCATTGTAGGCAGAAACGATGTGGGAACCAAGCTATCCCGCAATACTTTGGAATCAAACTTATGCCCCCCCCCAAAAAAAAAAATTTTGGAATCAAATCAACAAAGTAGCGTGTGTTTCTCAACCTATTTGGTGGGAGGAAACAAGAAAGAAAAATCTCAGCAATATGGGGGTGGGGGAAGAATAACAAGAAACTGTCCTGGTTTTTGGCCTTCAAAGTTCTTATATGGTAGAACCCTACTAAGAATTAATCTTGACCCTCTATCCTGTTGTAATCTTTCTAACAGCTAATATTGATAGCCCCAATAAATAAAATAAAATGCAAAAATAACCTTAGTAAACATAAAAAAAATAGGTATCTCGTCATAAACTGATACACCTTCAATACATCGGACCTAGATCTTCTTCAGCTGTCCTGTGGTCCAGCCGGTGAGCCAGCAGCTGAGGATCACTCGTTACGCAATACCAATACATGGGTATGCACATCCAGTGATCCTCGGCTGCTGGATCACCGGCTGGACGGGCAGGATGGCTGGAGAGTATCTTTTTCCCAATAAATTAGTCATACCTTCCCCGGTACAACTTAGGATCGCAAGATCTTGGTCTCGTTCAATAGATAACTTAATAACTTATCAAAATACACCGAAGTCGTGCAAAATAGACATGTTTTGACCGCCCAAAATTAATCCTAAAGAAGAATGATGAACTGCTGCTGCTGCTACTTTAAAATTTTATTTTTTGCAAGCAAGGATTAGAGTATCACGTATCGGTCAAGTGATTTTAAGAGACGTATTGTATCGTGGATACGCTTGGATATGGGGCAAGATATGCACAAGAATGATTAGGGAACATGCAAAGTACATTTTTAAATTATAAAAACACTAATAATTAACATTAAGAAGGAAAATGTTTCTTGCATTCATACTAAATTACTAACACCATGTTGACGTTGCAAGTTGTTACATTTTTCCCGTAAGTTTTGCTTCAATGATTTGATTAAACTTCAATCTTCAATTGAAACAACGATTGGATGCTTGCTTCTAAGTCGTTTTTTGATCCATAATCAAAACCCTAAAGTTTGGAGACTGATTGATTTACACAAGTAATGGTCAAAATCCAACCATCTTACAAGTATTTTTTTTTTCTGGTTCCTAAAAAGCAACAAGAAATGAAGACGACAGTCCTTTTAAAAGCCCATATTGACCTGTATCAGTCGTAACTGTCTGATATGATTGTCACTTTTTGTTTATTTTTATCTGAAATTTAATTCTAGCCGTATCTACCTGTATCGAAGTCTATCGCTGCGTATCGGCCTGTGTACGGTGGATACGTAGCGATAAACACAATATTTTTAAAATTAGGAGACATATCGTAGGGGTATCGTATCGATCCCCTGCGATATAGATACATATCAGTGCATATCGATACTTGAAACCATGCGTGCAAGTACTCTGATTTTCTCCTGTTGATTAGATCCATAGATCACTAATTTTCTGATTTTTTCCCTACATCAGATTGCAATCTACTTCTCTTCCTTTGCTTGAAAACACCGAAAAGATATAGGTATTTTGTTGCAGCCTTGTTTGCAACAATTGGAAAGACAAATGGTTTTTATAATAATATGAAAGGAAAGGATCTGTTTACTACCAGTTCTAGTATATCTTTAACAAATTACAAAGAAGAGGTTCTTGAATATATAAAATAGGTTCTTTACTTGCAAATAATGCGTACAATGGTTTTTCTTAATTATAAACCAGAAATGCATATGATGGTTTCCGAAAATTCAATATCCTACCATGTTATATTTCTAGTTAAAAAAAAAATGCCAGAATGGTATCTCTCACATTACACTAATAAGGGTGCAGGAAATGGTATCTCCAATGGGGGGGCAACATGATCAGGGAAGAGAGAGAAATGCTAGAGAGGAGAGAAAATGCCAGAATGTCAGAGGGTGTGGGAAGGAATCCTAACAATGACATTGTGGGGATCTTTTTCCCATAAATATATTCAATGAACTCAAAGAATACAGAGGAAGCTTCCCAAGGAGGGAAGCGAGAACAGTAATAGAAAAGTAGGGAATATACAATGACACCCCTTAAGGGCGAGGACTAGGACTAAGATACAAACTGACAAGGCAGCTTCCATTCTTGGGAAATAACAAGTATTATGCCTATTTCTGGCAATATCCAAGCAAGGAATCAAGTTTGCCCTAGACATCAAATGATAAGGCCTCCAGATTTACTGCAGAGTTCTTGACCTGTTGGTCCATCGTTTCAAGGTTCTCTCCATCCAAATATGGTAGATGATAGCGCAAAAAACTACTTTCCCACTTTGTCAAAACAGGTTTTCCCCTTGAAACTCCTCTTGACTCGTTTCCACTCCCTGACAACTTGGAGAATCGTCCTCTTCGAGGGCCAACATTTATCAAGGACTTTCTCCCAGATGCGCGAGGAAAAGCCATGAGCAAAGAAAAGATGCTCAATGTCCTCACATAAATTCCAGCAAAGGCAGCAGGAGGAGGAGGAGCAAATTATATTCAAGAGAAGGAGAGACCGAGTCTGGAGGGAATGGGTGAAGACCCATTCTCTATACTATCAATAGGATCAATTATAACGAGTCACACACTCATATTCTGGAAATACAGAAACAAAGGAATTTCACGATCGAACAACCACAATGGCCTAAAAATTTGAGTTCTTAGTGATTCTTTTTTTTTGGATTGAAAGGCTAAGACTTCATGATTCTTATGGGACCTAATTCCTTGAAATTCCATCTAGTAAAAAGGAAGGATTATAAATCTCCAAAATAATACATAGGAATCATGGTTCAAAATCTCGGCGAGATCTCGAGATTCTTGAACAGGTCGAGACGAGATCTCACACAAGACGAGATCTCGAACTTCTCGAACAGGTCGAGACGAGATCTCACACGAGACGAGATCTCGAGATTCTCGACTAGTTCTCGACTGGTCTTGACATTTTCGACCAGTTATCGACATTTTTTAACAATTTTCGACTAGTTCTTCGCTAGTCTCGACATTATATATGAATTATGATTGTATGGTCTACTTGACTACATTGGGTTTTCTAACTATGACAATTAACTAAGTGCTATTATGTTATTCTTCTCCTAAAAATATAATTTTACTTGCTTATTTGCTCTTCTTTGATCTTCTACTAGTGTAACATTATGTAGAATAGTCAATATTACCCTAGGTTCACATCTGAACTTCAGACCGACACTGCCAAACATGGGTGTAAACCCAAACAATCACCATGTATGATTATTTTTATAATTTTATTGTTTAATGTGTTTATATATGCTAAAATAGGGTTTCCCTAGAGTATTAGGCCTTAAAATGACCATTTTAGGGCCGAAAAACACTTTTTAAGCCTTCGCAACTTTTTTACAGTGTCTTGCTGAGATCTCGAAAATCTAGATTTGTCAAGGGGTCGAGACAACCTCGAGATTCGAGATTTTGAACATTGATAGGTATATCACAAATAGAGCCGTTGTGACACTTTTCAATCATTGATACATATGTACCTTCTTTTTTTTTCCCGGTGAATAAAGAATTGTATTAACAAACACAAGGTAGAATAAAGATATGTATCCTTGACATACTGAAACGACTACCATTATTAGTATCAAACAAATAGCAATTTATACAAGCTAAATCTTTTAATAAGTAATTGAGCATTTTATTTGGGAATTGTATGTGCTCTCACTCACATAAGATTTTTCCTAATTGTGCTTATGTGGAGGTTGGATTGAAGTTACTAATCAAATTTGCAAAGAATGATCGTTTGGTAACGTTCTTTCGAAATGTCTCCGTTATTTTTCTGTTCTTTTAGAACAATATTTTGTAAAGGTATCAGAAGTATTTATGTTATTATTCCTTTCAAACACGTTTTTGTATCTTTTTTTATTCAAGAACATTTCTTACTGAACGGTACCAAACGAGTTTCTTTCCTACAAAAATATTTTTTAGAAGCAAATACATTAAAATTACTTTTTACTCAAAAGCATTTTTAAAGAACAGAAACGTTACCAAACGTAGCTCATACCATTTGGCCATTTGAAAAGCTTCATTCAGTGCTAAGTGTTAAATTGGTGTGGACAGAGATTAGGCCCAACTGAAACCGACCGATTGACACCCCTACTACCTAAGACACTTGCTAGGAACATAGGCAAATTCTCTTATTCGTTGGGGCCATGTTGATTTGGTCTGACCTGGTAATTAAGTCAAAATTAGTCAAAACTCTGAGCTTCTTAACCTTTTGTCGAACTCTTCATTTAACACACTACATGAATGGAGGATGAAGTGAGCATGTCGACAAGTTGTGAACATTGCAAACATAGCTCGGACGAGCCTTTTGGCCTTTTTGTTACCCCCCTTTCCACGTAAAACAACAAGAACAACGAAGCCTTATCCCAACTAAATGGGGTCGGTTATATGGATTTTGCCCTTTAATCAGCTATGTTCGAGGTCCTACTTGACACAAGACCTAAGATATGCATGTCTTTCCTCACCACTTCTCCTAGAGTCATCTTAGCCCCCCTACCCCTGCGCGCACGCAAAAGTTATATTAAATTAAAATTTGATAATTATTTTTCCACTTATGATTATTTCAAGCTTGCCTGCTATACACCATATTGCTATGAAACTCTTGAGAAGGCAAACTATTAAAAAAATATGACAAAAAATGGCTACACATTAGACAAGCACACCGATACCTTTCCAATGGCCTCAAAGAGAGACGTGTGGAAGGAAGCTGCAGTTAGAATAACCATGCGATTGCTAGTGGCTGCAAAGAGAGACCGTTGGTGAGCTTGCAATGCTTTGCCATTGCTTGCCGTAGCATGTGTGCGGTGGCACTATTGTAGTTACAGAAAAGTAGGGTAAAATGGAACATATTCAGAGGCCGAGGAAGGGACAAAAAATGCCAAAAAAATTGGTCATCCTATTTATCTGTTACGGAATCAACCATAGATCAATTCCCTTTTTATTTGAGAGTATTGAATACACCCATAATTCTGAGCTGTATGTTACTCCTCCCAAGAGACATGTCAGAGTCAGGGCTTCCCAATTGGATTGAATGGGATGAGCGTTTGTCATTCTGTAAAATCATAATTTTGATCAAATCACAGAGTGCAATATACTGGGCCTTCTTAATTTTTAAGAGGTTTATCTAAAAGACAAGGGATAAGCCTGAGAAGTGAGAACTAAAGAAAAAAAAAATGGATGCCAAGGAACCTTGGGAACTCGGAATCTAATCAGGTCCCACGCCGATGACGAGCTACTTACTAGGGGAATAAGTCCAAGATATCCGATCACCACTCCCACTGGGTCTTCGAGAGTTGAGACCAGACAACTGATAAGGAGGGAGAGGGAGCTGGACCGGGGAGCCACTCGTCAACAAGTTAGATGCAGGATACCTTGACCAACCTACACAGCCCTGAGCCTTGGCCGATGTTGTTACCAAAGGAGTTAACTAAAAGCAACTAATGTTACCTACTTTGGAGATCTTCAAAGGCATATCAAGAATAACTTATTATTTAAATCTGCAAGGTGTGTTCCTATTTCTGGATTCTGGTAGGTCATCATGTCCAACACTCCATGTCCAGATCTACACCAGACACTCATATCAGTGTCCAGTCCACACATCATAGCTTTTTTCCCGTTTCCCTATCTGTAACGTTTAATATGTGAGATCAGTGCGTTCTAACTTTTAACACGTCTCAGTAAACCTCAACTGTGCCATTTACAAATTTCACTTTGCATATAACTATTCAGATAAGAAAAACATAGCATTTTAATATTGAGGTGATGACATAACACAAATGGTATGTTGATCATTAGAGATTGCTGCCATCTAAATTTGTAGGAGGGAGGACTAGGATCGTTGTTGAATTTCATATGAAGTCTAGCTAAAGACCTGTAGATTCAGTGGTAAATTTCTGGAAAACTACTGACATGAGCACAGTGCCATTTTGACCCCAATTAACTGACAACTTACCAATTTTAGAGTAAGAAGAAGTTTTTTTTCTTTTTGTTTTTTTTTTTTTTTATACTAATAGGTATTATGTTGGATCTGTTAATGAGGGAAAAAAAACTCTAATCACTCGTTTATTTCATATTTTATAGTATGCATTTCTCAAAGTAAAAACTCGATCTATTTTGATTTGTTCTGTATATGGGAGTCCTTTCTTTCTGATTTTGTAAATTCTGTGGCATTTTGTATTTCATTGTTTGTTCCATTCATTTGTTTTGTTATTTTCAGAACTTTTTTTTTTCCATTATCCTAAGATTTGCTTGTTAACCATTAACAGCCAAACTTGTACACTCTTGTTATCATCCTCAAAGATGCATCAGGCCAGCTGGTTGACTGTGAATCATGTCAAATAGGGATACGAGAAATATCACTAGCCCCAAAACAGCTGCTATTTAATGGCAATCCAATAACAATACGAGGGGTCAACAGACATGAACATCACCCGCGTCTAGGGAAAACAAACTTAGAATCCTGCATGGTTAAGGTGATTTGTTGTTTCTCCCTTTTCATATAATTTTACACTTGGAGTAATTTTTATGCTTGCCAGTGTATATCTGTAGCCTAGCTTATTTGTTTTAGCTAACATCTCACCAAGATTTCCATTTCTTCTGTCTTTGGTAATATACCATATCTTCTTCTCTACTAGGATTTGGTTTTGATGAAGCAGAACAATATCAATGCCGTGAGAAACAGCCACTATCCCCAACATCCAAGGTGGTATGAATTGTGTGATTTGTTCGGGGTCTACATGATAGATGAAGCCAATATTGAAACACATGGTTTTGATCTTTCTCGACATACAAAGCACCCTACATTAGAACCAAGTTGGGCTTCTTCTATGCTAGACCGAGTGATAGGCATGGTGGAGAGGGACAAAAATCATGCATGCATTATATCTTGGTCCTTGGGGAATGAATCTGGATATGGACCTAACCATTCTGCTTTATCTGGTATGATACTTTTGCTTTTACAAGTCATTTTGATTTTTTTTTTTCTCTTTTCCTCTTTTGTTAGGCTCATAGGCAACAACAGAAAAGAAATATGCTAAAAAAATTGAATGTAATAAAAACAGTTGAAAATAAACTCCAGATAAGTGGCAAAGAAAACTGAACAACAAAAAAAGGAAGCAAAACAAACCCCAATACAGCTGTCACGAGAGAAGAACTGTTCCATCCTACAACACTGAACCCCAACTATTCAACAGCACCTAAAAGACAACCCCCCCACCAAAAAAAAAAAAAACAAAAAAAAAGAAAAGAAAAAGAATGAATAGCAGATATAGTATTTTATTGGTCTCCTTTTGATTAATCATAATAATTTCAGGTTGGATCCGAGGAAAGGATCCATCAAGGGTAATACACTATGAAGGAGGTGGATCCAGAACGCCGTCAACAGACATTGTATGTCCCATGTACATGCGTGTATGGGACATAGTGAAGATTGCAAATGATCCGACAGAAACTCGTCCACTGATTTTATGCGAGTAGTTCTCTAGTTTCATGATTTCATAAAACAGTTATATACTCTTTCTGCTATCTTCTTCGTACTACTGTGTTTACTTGCCCATTGCAGGTACTCTCATGCAATGGGAAATAGCAATGGAAATATTCATGAATATTGGGAAGCTATTGATAGCACAGTTGGTCTTCAAGGAGGTTTTATTTGGGATTGGGTGGATCAGGTGAATAGAGATTCCCAAATCTTAAAATGTATGGTGGAGGATGGATATCAATCATGTCAATCATCCGAATTCTTATTTATCGACAATTTAGCTTATCTTGTGTATCCTTCATAGGAGAAAATGCTAAATCAATATTACATATACCTTGACACGCATGACCTTTTAATAATTCAAGATTAAGGCCCACTGATGCAGCTATGATTCTATGGTTGGACCAGTTTGGAAAGCCGAACCATGAAGATTAGGGTCCACACCATATTTGGGTCCATTAAAATATTTAGGAATTTTCTTGTTTGAATTTATTTTGTTATTTGGATTTATTTCTTTTATCAGTTGGAGATAGATATGTATGAATCTTGTTTATCAGTTGTTAGCTAGTTCTTAGAGTCATAGTTGATTTGAACTTTATTTTCAGTTGTGTGTTAGATTAGGATTTAATTTTTATACGTCCATCATTGTAATCAACATTTAGCAGAATTATTGGAATCGAATATTGAGTTTTGTGTTTTGGTGCCTGTGTGGGCAGCAGCTGCAGCCAAGTTTCGTAAACTTGGTTCTCGACTACGTCTTGACCCAGTCGAAAACCGAAATTTTTGAGAAATTGCATTTTTCCCTCAAAGTCTGGAACAGTGTGTCTCGGGGCTCAAATGGCTATTTTAAGGCCTAATTGTCACGACCCAAACCCGTACAAGGTAAGAGTGTAGCCTTCATGGCATTGGTCTAAGGACTGATCAAAATAATTTAAAATTTTATAATTAAACTTCAACTTATCACAAATCACACCAAGTCAAATCCATAACTAAAATAAAAACATGTCCAAAAATCTACTGGTGGCAGTCTAATGTCTATAATATTTAAAAACAAAGTACTTGTCCCTAAAATTAAATTTAAAACCATATACAACCTTTCAAGTAAAATGATAAAAACAAGCTATGCTAAGCTGAGGAATAATCCGACGCCACCTCTACGCTCCCTCCTGTTCTTCGGCAACCTCCTCATCATCTGAGATAGTCATGGTAAGGGGTGAGCTCAACAGCTCAGCAAAAAAGAAAATACAACATAAATACATCACCACAATGATCACCAACACTTCAATTCAAACCACTTGAAAAGATAAAACTTATTTACTACACAACATTTTAGTTTTTATTTTTGGCCAACACATAGGAATAACCAATCAACATTGCTCTAGTAGGGGTCATCCACAGCCCGTTTTCACATTTATTTATGGTCATCCGTCCATGACCTTTTCTCACTCATCCGCCGGCGTCACGGATCTGACCCAGGTAGCACCCCACCCATAGAGTCTGTTTCCCTCTACTAGACACAATGTAATTGATTATCCCCACTTCATATATTTCACTTCCTTTTCTTTATCCAGAGTATGAGAAAAAGCAACTCGAAATACTCTTAAAACATAAGCAACAAAAGATGACAAAAATTCACAATCACATATCACATTTAACATCCATAAGCATATCAATCACATATCATGAACAAAATAACGATTAATAAACATTGACACCAAAACATAAAATTAAGGGAAATTGACACGTACCACCCCTGTACCTTAACCCGATTCCAGTTACCTTAATAAGTTGTTGAACCGGACGATTACCACCCTTTAACTTACATCACATTCACGAACCAGTCCAGCCTTACGGTTTAACCTATTTATTCTCTTGAATATGGCCAAAATACCCTTTAGTATGAGTTGAAAAGGGTATAATAAAATTCCAAAGTTGTTGAAAACTGAAGCCTATGATGGAATTTTCAAGAATGAACGATAAAGACACACAAAGAAACTCAAGAAACTGAATGAGAATTGTCGAGGAAATGCAGCAGGAAAGACATCTGCAAAAAAAAAAAATTCTCAAGATCTGACGAAGGAATAATAAAGAACTTTGAGCAAAAAACCTTACCAGGAATGATCGTCTAGAACAGATTTGTCGAAACTAAAATCGGCAAGCAGGAATGATCGCCTGCTCTGCTCAATGAGAAACTGACCTGCAGTTACCGGAGAAGAAAATCTTGCCGGAAACTAACCTGAATCATGGCCACTGATTCAGCCGGAGAAGAACAGAGCATCAACAGGAATACATCTACTGGGACGATGATGGCATCGCATTACGAGAACTGATTGAAGAAAATACCAAGAGCAGAGAGAACACTTCAGCCTAGACAATAGTTGTAGATCTGGAAAAACTGAAGAAAATCACGGCAAGAGATCAATGAACTACTAGAAAGGAACTCAAAACCGTCAAGAAACTGTAGATCGCAAGAAACCTCAAGAAACTCATATCACGAACTAAGAACCAAAAATCGATGCAACAAAACAACAAGAGATCCTCTTGGCAACGAGAGATCCTCTTGGCAAAAAGAGCAGAAGATTCAAACGGAACAGATCTAAAGAGGAACTAGTAAACTATAACAGATCTGAAGAAGAAATAAATCTGACCAAGAAACGAGATCTGATAATTAAACGAAGAAATGTGAAACACAGGAACGAACCGTCGACTATAATCACCGACGAAGGAAAAATTGAGCAAGAACAGACGAACAGATGCAGATCTCCGACGAGAAATGAACGGAAGGAATAACAAAGGTGGACCGAACTGCTGTGATATCATGTTAGAGAGGGTAAAATTGTATATTTACCCTCTTGGTTTAGGAATGGTTGAACCAGGGGGTAACTCATCCGGTTCAGCAACTTATTAAGGTAACTGGAATCGGGTTAAAGTACAGGGGTGGTATATGTCAATTTTCCTAAAATTAAAGCATCAGAGTCACTCTAATGGTGCACTTCTGTAGTATACACTCCTCCAATTTAAAATGTCCTTTTGCAGGTCAGCAACACAAACCTACAAACATCATAACTCTAAGATCATTTACATATATAAATTACCAAATCAGAAACTTTACTACCCGTAGGAACCTTCCTCTCACCTCTGTCATTAACTCGTCCATATTACCAATTGAAATCTTTTATTAAATCTGGTTTGGAATCTGGTATATAGTCTTGTGTATATAAATCTATACTGTTATGTACAATCTGGACTAAAGTATTTAACTGAGGTATAACTGATGAATAAGTACTGACTTATATAAAAGTATAGACTGAAAACAAGGACTATATAAAGTCAGGAATGTAATTGATATGCATACTTACTGTTATAGAACTCTGAAACTAATATGTGTAAACACACATATATATATATATATATATATATATATATATATATATATATATATATATATATATATATATATATATATATATAAACTGTTATTAAAAATCTGTTATAAGGACTGAATATAACCATATGTACTAAATATAAAATCTGGACTGCATAAGAAATCTGATTTGATACATATGAATCTGGTATATATAAGACTGGTACTTATAATAATCTGCGATGAACTGATGCATCTATATTTACTTATCTTTATATAGGTGATATGAGAATCGATATGAGGCTGACATTATAACCTTAATCTGATATGTAAAATATGCCACATATATAAGACTGATAAAAATTATTCAAAATTTGTTTACTAAAACTGGTTAACACTAATACAAATATGAAACCTCAAATTTAAGACTGGTATATAAAACTGGTATATAAAACTGGTATAAACATATAGAAATCTGGACTGAAAACTGGGTTCCTACCCTAATTTGTTTCAATAAATCGAAACTGAACTGAGATAAAAGACAATAATTGAAACTCACGTAAGAGATGCTATTGATCCTTATTCTTCTTCCTCTTCTTCTTCTTCTTCTTCTTCTATTGTCTTCTCCTCCTTTCTCTCTCTCTCTCTCTCTCTCTCTCTCTCTCTCTCTATCATTTTGTTTTTTTTTTCTTTCTTTCTTTTTCTTTCCTCTCACTCTCTTGGTTTTAGAGTCTTTCGTTTTCTTCTTCTTTTTTTTTTTCTTCTTTTTTCTTTCGGTTTCTCTTCTCTTTCTCCTCACAGTTTCTCTATTCCCCTTTCTTTTTTTCTTTTTTTCTTTTTTTTTTCCTTTTCTCTCACGTCTCTTTGCTCTCTCCCTCTCTCGGTTTGGACTCTACTGTTATCTCTCCTAATAAAATTTTAGAAAAAATTACATCTAACCCCTAAAAACTATGTCAAATTCGATCTACTACCCAATGGTTTCCAAAAACTCTAACAAGCCCCATTTAACTGACAGACTTGACTGAACATGTGAGTAGACATTTCTACCCTTTCTATTTGAAACTTTAAAATATTAAAATGAGATAAAGTTAATAATTTGTCCCTTTCTTTTCTTTTTTTCTTTCTTGAAATTTCTTCTTTTCTTCTCTATTGCTATTTGGTTCAAGAGGCCTAATATCATCAGAACTCTCAAATCCTCCCATCACCACCGGCAAAATCCTCACAGCAGCTCTGGTTGGTTGCTTGTAACGACCAAACCACTTGGCCTGCATGTAGCCATTCTTCCTCCATGGAGGAACATGCATCTCCATCCTCTTCAATGATTGTCTAGCTGCCGCACACATCAATCTCACCACCTGCTTCAGCTCCTCTGGTTTTCTAACAAAAATTGCAGGGAACACCTTCAGCAATGACAGATACTCATCCGTCGGTCAAACAATCGTGAATTCACCGTTTGAATTAGACACGGGTAATCTCAGGGATTTCCTTACTTAGACTGTTGAACTAATGTCATCCCATATTCTGAGTCTTCTCTAGTCTCTTCCGATCGACTTATTAACCCCAACGTGCAATCTCAGGGATTTCTTGAAGGCGTGGTTTTTCTTGAACCGTTTTGAACCCCACGACGAATATTGCTTTTGTGATTCAATCTGTTGTTGAATCTTCTTGTTATTTAGTAATGACGAGTTCACAGAGAGGTCCGACATTTGGCATTGCTTCTTACAGATTAAGATAGGTACTCCAATCGTCCGGAAATAAGAATCTAGTGATTGTTTGTTTAATCCTTCTTTCTGAAGATTATATTTTAATTGTTGCAGAGAAGGTCTTACCACGAGACCCGTGTCTAATTCAAATGAAGTGCAAGAGAACCGCATCCAATGTTGGATTACACGCGTTGCACCAAAAGTCATCGTGTCCAACACTTCATTCACCGTTTCACACTCTCCCCTGAATATATATACAGAACCTTTAGCTTATCAATAGTGACCATAACAGAACACACCAATCTTAGTACTCTCTTACTGAAAACATAGAGCTCTATAGTCAAGAACTCAACTTTTCAAAAGTCTGAAGATGAGCCAACAATAGCCAGAGATGCCTCAACACGGTGGCTAGGAGCAGTCCGTCAAATATTCCGACGTGTTTACAGTCTCCGGCGACCTCCCCTCAAAACCCATCGCTCCTCAAGACTCTACCATGATGCAGACAGCCGAATACCAGGTACCGATTTCCTTCTACGATCACATCTAGGTATTCGTAATCTCCAGCAGGAAATCACCTAATTTTCTCCCATCTAGATTTGCAAAGACCTACATTGAGACCTCTCTCGCGTAATCGACTCATCAACGGACGTTTCAGACTCGGTAACGAATCCTTTCTGAGAAATTTGATAGCAAGATCTACTTCGGTACGAATCATTCGTTTGACACTATCATCATCACCATCGAAACCTAGCAAGCTCGGTTGGAATAGGTAGAAGATGAAAAAGGGTTATACGAATTGGTAGTAAATGTGTTTTTTACTTTGGGGGGCATTATGGTCTTTTACTTTTGGAATAAGAGCATTATTGTCTTAATATTTGCAACTAACAAGACTCTACTAACGGGTGGGATCTCTTTGATTAACAGTGAAAAAAATTTAGGTGGTGGATGAGACATTTGGAAAACGTTTGGGTGGTAGATGAGACTTTTGAAATTTTGAGAATTAGATCGAATTTGACATAGTTTTTGGGCGTTAGATGAAATTTTTTCTAAAATTTTATTTTTATTTTGGTAATTTAAATCTTATTACAATTCTTTCTTTTATTTATTGTCTAGTAACCAATAAGGTAGCCAAAACTTATCCCATTAACAGCTCTAATGAGCTCTAATGTTAATTAATTAGCAAATAAGATTCTAATCCCATTTTTATCAATAATCAGAATTTAAACTATATTATTTTAATCCAAAACATATTAAAAAGCCATTATTTTAACCTTATGGCATAGTAATATGGATATTCGTTTTTTTTTTTAATTGTTATTCTTAAAAAAAAAGAAAACCGAAACTGGGGGCTTTACAAATAATCCGGGAAACCCTTTTTTAAGGATACATAAACACATTTAAACCATAAAATTGTAAAGATAATCACACATGGTGGTTGTTTGGGTTTACACCCATATTTTGCAGTGTCGGTGTCAAGACCCAAACCCGTACAAGGTAAGAGTGCAACCCTCACAGGCACTGGTCTAACGACCGGTCAAAATAATTTAAAATTTATAATTAAACCTCAACTTATCACAAATCACATCAAGTCAAATCCATAACTAAAGTAAAGACATTTCCAAAAACCTACTGGTGGCAATCTACTGTGTTTGTAATATTTAAAAACAAAGTACTTGTCTCTGAAATTAAATTTAAAACCCTATACAATCATTCTAATAAAATAGTAAAACAAGCTATGCTAAGTTGAGGAATAATCCGACGCCGCCTCTATGCTCCCTCGTGTTCTTCGGCAACTTCCTCATCATCTGAGATAATCATAGTAAGGGGTGAGCTCAACAACTCAGCAAGAAAGAAAATACAACAGAAATACATTACCACAATGATCACTAACACTTCAGTTAAACCATTTAAGAAGATAAAACTTGTTTACTTGCAAAACATTTTATTTTTTATTTTTTATTTTTTTATTTTTGGCCAAAACATGGGAATAACCAATCAACATTGCTCCAGTAGAGGTCATCTATAGCCCGTTTTCGCATTTATTTATGGTCATCCATCTATGACCTTTTCTCACTCATCTGCCGGCGTCATGGATCTGACCCAGGTGGCACCCCACCCATAAAGTCTATTTCCCTCTACTAAACACAAAGTAATTGATTACCCTCACTTCACATATTCCACATCACTTATTTATCAACAGGTGTGACAAAACACAATTTTGAAATACTCTTAAAAACATGAGCAACAAAAGATGAGAGTAATTGACAATCACATATCTCATTTAACATCCATAAGCATACCATCAGATATCATGAACAAAACAACAATAAATAAATATTGACACCAAAACATAACATTAAAGCTTTAGGGTCCTCTAATGGTGCACTCCTATAGTATATCCACTTACCTCTTCGTCGCTCACAGATTGATTGATGCTTCAATACCAGGTAGTACCGACCCTACATATATTATCAAGTATACAAAATAATTTTTAAATCAGTACCTTGATTACCCCTCTTAAAAACCCACATCTTCTCTTTGTAGTTTCTTTAATTACCAAATCGGTTCTAAGGATCTGGACTGATCTACTCTGTACTTAAAACTGACCTGAACCCTGATATTAACTCTAATATAAGAATAAGGTCTAATATGCATAATTTGGGATATGGTACTGCATAATAAAATCTAACATAATTGATTTATAACTCTGATATAAGGATTGTATAAAACAGATTTAAAATCTGAGGTTGAAATTATTCTGGATATGAAATCTACATATATGGATATATATAAATATATACTAAAAACTGTATGACAATCTATATAAAATCTGTTTATAAATTTGTATATAGTTCTATATATGAATTGATATATATTCAGTATACAGTTCAGTATAAAATCAGTCTACAAATCTATATATAAACCAAAATATACGTCATAAAAACCTGTATAGAAACTGTACAAAAATCTTGTATAAGAATTATTAAAGATACAATATTGTATGTATAGAGAGATATCAATATAAAATTTTATATATATTATAAAATCAGATCTGAAACAATTAAAATCTGTGAAAAGTATGATATACATAAATCTGTTTATATAAAATTTATATACATTAAATCTGATATATGAACTGATATGCATGTTTGCAAGATCTGAATTGGTTATAATAGTAGGTAATATATATACAAAAACTTGTTCACAATATCTAGACCGAAAACTGGTTTCTACCCCAATCTGTTTTACTAAGAAAAAAATCTGGACTGAGATAAGAGAATTTAAAAGTCACCTAGGGCTGATTGCTATTGATCCTTATTGTTTTTCTTCTTCTTCTTCTTCTTCTTCTTCTTCTTCTTCTATTGTGTTCACTTCCTCTCTCTCTTTCTATATCGTTTTTTCTTTTCTTTTCTCTTTTTTTTTTCTTTCATTTTATTTCCTCTCACTTTCCCTCTCGGTTTGTGATTCTAACGTCTACTCTATTTTCTTTTCTTTTTGTTTTCTTTTTCTTTTCTTTTTTTCTTTTTTTTCTCTCACGTCTCATTCCTCTCTTTTCTCTTTTGAATTTGTATTTTATTTATTGCTTAACAATAGTCTTAGATAAGGTTTGTTTCCTAATCCCACTCTATTTCCATATTAGTGGGTCCCACATACAACTAGATAGGATTTGTTTCTCAATCTAACTCTATTGCCATATGTAGTTGGTCCCACATACAATTAGTGGTTTAATATTTTAGAGTAACTCTAATGTATTAATTAGAAAATAAGATTCTAATCCTGTTTTTGGTCACTAATCAGAAATTAAACTATGTTATTTTAATAAAAAAAACATTTAGAGTGCCATTATTTTAACCCTAAGGCATAGTAATATGAAGAAATATATATATATATATATATATATATATATATATATATATTATATATATATATATATTTTTTTTTTTTTTATTCTAAAAAAAAAAAAAAAAAAAGCCACTTGGGACGTTGCAATCGGTCTGAACTTTGTTGTAAACCTAGAGTAATATTGGCTATTTTACATAATGTTACCCTAGTAGAAGATCAAAAAAATGCCAAATGTGATAACAAAATTATATTTTAGGAGAAGAGAAAACATAATACCACTTAATTAGTAAATGATAGGTTCAGTTAAATATTAGCTTTGCAATAGCTTAGTTGGTAAGAGTTGTGATTTATAACCATTAGCTTCTGAGTTAAAATTATTATCAAGAAAGTTTTTATTATTTTTACCATTAATTAACTCAATAAAAAAATTAATTAAATACGCACTGAATAAATTTGTCTAGACAAATCATATAAGCATAGGGAACCTGGATCAGATTTGAGGCAGACTGATATATTTCTGAAATCCATGTTCTGAATGTCCCATATCAGACAAATGGCTGTGGGAACAGTTTATCATCCAAACCTCAACCCAGACTTATATGTATCAAATTTCTGTGTCTGCTATCCTCATCCCTCTTTAGTTGTGAAAAAACTGCAGCTATATGCAACTATGGAGCTCTTTCTAATCCTTGGTTTGGACAGCATGTCTTTTTAGTCGAATGTCTGGTATATATCTCACATAAAAAGTACACTAAAATAAAATGACCTTGGTCTAAAATCCTTATAGAACATTAGTAAGTTAGTGTGCATTATAATTATAGTAATGCTCAAGACCTCTCAGATTTTGAGAAAGGGAGGATGAATTGATCTTGACTGTGTTAGATTTTGACTCCAACTTAGCCTTTTAACACTTCAAAAACTCACACTCATCAAGAGTAGTATTTTGAAGTTTCAGAAAAATGAGAAAGAAATTGAGGTCTCCTCTGCCAAACATGATCAAATAATGCGAGCACAAAACAATAATCATTTACTAAGATGTTTGTAGTTTTTCTTGTGAATCATTGAGGAAAATCAAGTTGACTTGGCCAATTAAGTCAAGTATCACTTGTGAATGTTGGTCTATGGTATAACCGTATAAGTAGCATAATAATGGGGCAAAATATGGGGGCTCACTTGGTGAGATGGTAAAAGCTCAATCTGCCAACATATAGATGTGGAATCAATTTTGATTGTGCCATTAGTGCATAAATGCCAAAGGTTAGGACCATGTTCAATCTACCCCTTCTGGGATCCTTAGAAAGTGGGATTTGCACAGGTTACACCCTTTTTTATATAATGAAGGAAAATGTTAGTTATATAGTATCCCCTCACAGCCCACCATGTTAAGCCACATGGAGGACTTCTGACTGTTGGATGGGCTGTACAGCATATGCCCTTGGATTAGCCACATTTCAAGTTTGTGGCCCTATTAGTATGCTTGTATAACTATGCAATACTTTTTACTCCTATGTACCAATATTTCTCTCATGAACAGATAAAATATTTTCAAAAAATGGTTAGTATCAACTGAAAAATGAACAAAGCCTTATCTCAACTAAATGGGATCAGCTACGTGGATTCTGGCCCTCCCATCAGCTCTGTTTGAGGTCATACTTGAAATAGGGCCTAAGCTATGCATGTCTCTTTCCTCACCACCTTACCTAGCCATCTTTGGCCTGGCCATGGCTCTTTTAGATCTTTCGATCTGAATCAAGTCACTCATCCGTACTGGAGCATCTCAAGACCCCTGTTGAAAATGGTCATGCCATCTCAAACAAATTTCTCGTAGCTTATCATGTATTGACGCTACTCCCAAATCAGATCTTATACAATCATTCCTTACCTTATCCTTCCTAGTTTTGCCACACATCCATCTCAACATCTTCATCTCAGCTACACTGAGTTTATCTATATGATGCTCTGCTTTGGCTCTTGTTTATAAACTTGAAATATCATAAGCAATCAAAAGACACTTACTCATAGCCCAATCCCAACTACGAGAATGACTATATAATCCTGAAGGAACTTTTAAAATAACTGAAATGAAAGAGAAATAACAATATCATTTTGCATGCTACCTGCACTTTTAGTCCAGGTAGGAAGATAGGTTTGGAGACCTCAATTCTGACCTGGATCACTGCGACCAACCAAAACAACAATATTGGATTTGACTGTTAAAAAAAAAATTGGGAAAAATTTACCTGTCCAGCTTTATCCCCGAATGTCCCCTCACAGCCCCTGTGAAATGATGCTCATGCCCTTCCTGTTGGATTCTTGGCGCACTCCCCCCATTGGCTGAGATGCTAGCGAAGGCTGCATGCAGCCGGACAGCAATTCTCTACCCTTTTTTTTATGAAAAAACAAAAGCAAAGAGTGTAAGTGATGGAACTTAATGGTTGAGATGAAACTTGCTTAAATTTCTTCAATCTGGGCTTCTGAACTTCAAAATTGAATGCAAAGGACACCAACCACAAGGAAGAGAGCCCAAAGGATTAAAATTGGCTGTGAAATTAACTCATGGGCAGATTCTATTCTCACAACTTATGCTACTCTATTTTAATGTGCTTTTTTTTTCAAATTCTTCTTTTTGTCCTAGGCTTTTAGGAAAAGGACACTTATCCTCCTCCATCACAACATGTGTTGAATTTTTAACCTTGTATTTTTAGCTGTTGAACCAACAATGACAAATTGGCTTTTAAACCATTTTTAGAGCTTTACATCACCATGGAGGAAAATGTATTTGGACTGAAAACTTTGCAGAAAGATTGATGGTGATGCAGAAAATATGTCCGCAAAACTTTGAATATGAAATAAGCTCTTGTCTGGCAGATATTTGGGCCATGTGGGAACCTTTCCTTACTAGGATGTAAAAGTACCTTTACCCATATAATAATAAATAGCTTACCTCTAAGCTATAAGAAATTTATTCCTTTTCTATGAGTTGCATTACTAAACTGGAAACTACATTATAATTTTTTCCCTCTTTGTGCAACTACTCAAGTGCTTCTTTTACTGTCAGTTGCACTACTAAACTGGAAACTGGTGAATAATTTTTTTTCCTCTTGTATATAGGGATTGCTGAAGGACAGTGTTGATGGTACCAAGCACTGGGCGTATGGAGGTGATTTTGGGGATACCCCTAATGACCTGAATTTCTGTTTGAATGGTCTTACATGGCCAGATCGAACTCCTCACCCTGCACTACATGGTAACTTAAGTGCTTTTTAAACTTATCTTACTAGAATGATATATAAATGTTGTCCCTTATAAATTGCAAGAGTGACCATATGTGTGTGTTGCAACTTGCAACTCCTTGGTCGTGATGGTTTGAGTGTTGTGCCCTAGCCCGATCCTATAGAATGGAACAGCCATTATGGGTCCCATCAACCTGAGAAACATTACCGATTTTCTTTATTCCATTTCCCTCAATGTGGAGATGATAGATTATGACCACCTCCACATATTCTTGTTCACTTTGTCAACATTATCCAAACCTTCCTTTCATCATCAATGCAACCCACAAATATCAAATCTAACAGAGTTCAATGTTGACCCCCAATATCTAGAATCCCAAACCAGACCACCCTAAACCACCAAGAAGGAGAGGAAGAGGAAGAGGGTTAAGAATGTAAACAGACAGTCGAAAATCCGAATTCATTTCACATACATATCCGTTTAGAAGTATCCGTATCCGGTCAGGGGGTATCCATTTAAGAATTTGGATAATCTGAAAGAAAAAAAAAATCTATCCAATCCGAATAGACATCTTACTAATAATTTAGAAGATTTGATAGGTTCTAATGGATGAGGAAAAAAAATCATGCAACTAAGACGACTGAGACATGAATTGAGAACGAATCATATCCAATATTGGAGAAAGATCTAGGTTACATAAGTCAAAAGTGTAAGCGGATAGTTTAAAATCCAAATTCGATTCGCGTCTGTATCCATTTAGAGGTATCCAAATCCGGGTAGAGGATATCCGAATTCGATCACATCTGTATCCGACCCGTTTACATCTCTAGAGAGGGTGAGAGGGAAGGAGGGAGAAGAGAGAGAGAGAGAGAGATAGAGAGGTAGGTAGGTAGGTTTGCTGGACAGGAACATTCTAGGGGACAGAGGTTCTTTAAGTTTGTATAAATAATTACAAGTGCAGATTTTCCATCACAAGGAAGACAATGTCAGATTGGCAAGGTGTCCATGTCAGCTGCGTGCCCTTCATGTATTTTGCTTTTCATATAATAGCAGTCTTCTTTTTTTCCCCTTAACTGTGGTCCTATAGATAATGGCACTATTTTGCCATGTAACAAGTGCATCTGGCTTGAAATTTACTACATCAGGGCCCAACAAGATCAAGTCGAGGCACCTTGTAAGAATATCCCTAGGCCATTTCCCAATGCTGGTCTCACTTATGCAGGATCCTGGGAGGGGTGACTTTGGAGACAGTCCTAACCTTCAGCATTTTTACACAAAGTGGCTGTTCTCAAGACTCAAAACCAGGCATTTCCCTGGCAGCCCAGACCTTTTACCATTGTTCCAAGCAGTGGCTCCTTAGAAAGAGTATTCCTAGGATACCTAGATGTCTTATGTCTTTCATGTTGAGGATCAAAGATCAGATGATTGTGGGCCCCCCTAATTTATTTTCAGTGATTGTTAAACCATTCATCTCTCTCTCTCTCTCTCTCTCTCTCTCTCTCTCTCTCTTTCTCTCTCTCTCTCTCTCTCTCTCTCTGCCAGATCTGAGCTAAAGTGCCATTTGGTTCAGTCAGTTTTGGAGAAGCCCAACCAAGTTGCAACCCATGTATGTGTTTTTTGTATACACATATTTGGAAATGGTCTGAATTAAGTAGCCACTGATTTTCATTATTGTTTTCAGGAGTGAAGCATGTATATCAACCAATAAAGGTTTTATTCAGAGAAAAAATAATTTGATTTTCATTATTGTTTTCAGAAGTGAAGTATGTCTATCAACCAATAAAGGTTTCGTTCAGAGAAAAAATAATTCAGGTACCCAGTATGTGACTCAGTTTTGTAGGATTTCTTCTAATTTAATGCTATTCTGCTTTCTTGATCGCTTTTGTACGACTGTTGGGGCAAAACACTGCAGATAGAGAACACTTACTTTTTCGAAACAACACGAGATTTGGAGTTTAGCTGGATTCTCTATGGTGATGGATCTGCCATCGGCTCAGGACTACTCTCTCTCCCAACAATGGAACCACAGAGCAGTTATCATATTGAATGGGAATCGGCTCCATGGTCTTCTCTATGGGCATCGTCTTCTGCAGCTGAATTATTTTTGACAATAACTACAAAACTTTTAAAATCCACTCGTTGGGTCGAAGCAGGTCATGTCCTCGCTTCCACACAAATCCAGTTGCCGCCGAAAAGAAAATCTATTCCTCATGTATGTACTTCCTGCTTCCCTCATCAGTTAGCCTTGACTGAGCTTTTAAATAATCAAAGAAATGTTCCTTGAATTACAAATGGATATGATTTCCAGGTTATCAAAATGGTAGATACTTCAATACATTGTGAATGTCTTGGCGATACTCTTACAGTCAGCAATCAGCATTCCTGGGATATAAGAATCAATGTCCGAGAAGGAATAATAGAGAGTTGGACGGTAATCTTCCTTCTTACCCATTCTTGATGTAGGCTCTGCCAGATCCCATCTATTAATGTATAAATGCAGTTAAGAAGTTTTACATAGCTTCTATCCAAGTCCAGAAATGTAATGGGCTTGTTTCAAAGTTTTCAGGGAAATTTTTACTTTGATGGTTTTCAATACTTCACAAGTCCACTTGAGACTTGGTCAAGTTGACTCAACACCAGATACCCAATCTGTTTAGTATCATCTGGTAATCGGATTTCCAATTACGTATATCATATAATTACATATGTAAAGAAAATTAGAAATACGAAGGATACCTCTGTTTAAATGAGCAACTTCTATTGCTACAATTACCATTTATTTTTATCAAAATAACACCTAAGACCACCCCTTCATTGGATGAGAAAAAGTTATGAGAGGAAAAAGTATATCTAGTCCAAGTAATAATTCTGTATCAGTAAATGTGAAGGATCTTAATCGTATTGCGTATTGGCATCTCCAGTTCAGGCTTAATGAGGGCGATGCAGTTCTGGATCCGGATAAAATCAACCCCATCAGATCTGGGTTAATCAGGATGGATACAGATCTGGATCCAGATAAAGTCCAGCCCATTGACTGTCCTACATGAAAGAAGGAAAGAAACACCTTTCAGTTAACAACCCGGCTTCTTGATACACCATTTTATTATTATTCCTTCAATATATATGCCATGTTATGTCATATCTGGTAACATTCTTGCCTTGCTGCAAAAAAAAAATTATTTTCTAAAATTTTGTGATGACTGACAGGTTGAAGGAGTTCCTGTAATGAATAAGGGAATACTCCCATGCTTCTGGAGGGCACCAACAGATAATGACAGGGGGGGAAAAGGTTCAAATAGCTATGCTTCCATGTGGAAAGCTGCTTTGATTGATAACATTTCCTTTATTAGTGAAAGGTGCAGTTTTCAGAAAACAACTGATCATATTGTGGAAGTCACGGTGGTCTATATTGGTCTCCCAAAGAGTCTGGAGAACACTTCTGAAACTGAAAGATCTAAAGCTATTTGTAAGTTTGAAGCAACTTACACTATATATGGTAGTGGAGATGTGATAGTGGATTGCAAAGCAGAACCAAGATCTGATCTACCACCTTTGCCACGTGTTGGAGTTGAATTTCACGTAGACAAATCACTTGACCAGATCAAGTGGTATGGAAGAGGGCCATTTGAATGCTATCCTGATAGAAAAGAAGCTGCCCATGTAGGGGTATATCAGCAGAATGTCGATGACATGCATGTGCCATACATTGTTCCTGGGGAATGTTCAGGCCGAGCAGATGTCAGTTGGGTGGCATTTCAGAACAAGGTTGGTCTTGGAATCTTCTCTTCCATTTATGGAAGTTCTCCACCTATGCAACTGAACGCAAGTTACTACAGCACAGCAGAGCTTGACAAGGCAACACACAATGAAAAACTTGTAAAGGGGAACAACATTGAGGTAGTATCTTTTTCTATCTGTCCTGTTACAAATTTTTAGCAACTGCTATGGAAAATTTAGCTGATAATCTGCGTTTTGAGTAAATGCCAACATAGTATAGTTTTTTCATGATTGGATTAAGAATGAACATGAGAATCACATGATCCCTGTACCTGGTTCAAATGCTCTAAGTTGCCAAGTTCTCTGTATTCTATGGCACTCAGTGCTGTTTTGTTGCAGGTGCATCTTGACCACAAGCACATGGGTGTTGGCGGAGATGACAGCTGGTCCCCATGTGTCCATGACAAGTATCTGATTCCTCCGGTGCCCTACTCATTCTCTTTGAGGTTGTGCCCGATTACCACAGGCAAGTCTTGTTTTGACATCTACAAGTCGCAGCTCCCAAACTGATTACCTTGGAGAAAAGAAGAAAAAAAAAGTGTTGCCGTGGGACGGTATTGAAGGATGGCTAATTTTTATTGGGTCTCCATTAAAATGACCCCCCCCCCCCTTCTCTCTCTCTCTCTCTTTCAAAAAACCTTATATGTTATGCTCCCAACGAAACAATGCTGTTATGAGGTGCTTACGGCCTTTATGCTAAAAGCATATACAGAGAGCTGATGAGCATTTAGCTGGGCAAGCCCAAAATAGCTTAGGACATGTTACTCGGCAACAATTACGAAAACAGAAGTGAACTTCAAATTTCTGTTTATGTAAAAAAATATTGGTTGTGCTTTGAATTGGACGCTATCATTTTCTGTTTCGACCAGATGAGCAAGTCTGGTTTCCTGGTATTTAGCTAACGAGCTTAATCTAAGGCTCGGGCGTAGAAGCTCAGTATTTGCTCACTTTGATAGCTAAGCTCCCAGGCATTCCTTACAAATTGCGTGTGAATGCACAATAATCATATAAATTTCCAACTGGTCATCAATCATCGTCAACAGTTGCTTTGTAAATTACACTCCAGTCCAAAACTCATGATTTAGGAATTATCTGGCATTACCCGACTATGTCCATCTTCTTTATGGTCAGTACATTGCTGATTAATTTAAAGGGAAAATTATGCGTACCTCTCTGACTATGGATTATTTCCATCCATCATCCCAGCAATGTCTGACTATTATTCATACTGTCCCTAATTTCAAAAACATATTACACATAATCCCATTCCATTCCGTTGAGTGATTTCTATTAGATGCTGATGTCAGTTCAACCTCAATAAGACAAAACTATCATCGATGGGATAGTGAAGTTTTTTTTTACCCTCCTCATTTCCTCTATTTTCTTTTACCATTCTTCATATCGTAGAGATGATGAAGGAATGGAGAGAAAACCTGCTGCAACACAAAAACAAGTAAGTCATTGGGTTCTCCCAGCAGCTAGCCTGATGACGACAACGATTGGAACTGTATGATGACCTATGGCTTCAACGATTTTGCAGTTTGAGTCCATTCTCCTTCTTCCATTCACCTCTGCTACTTGTTACTAGAGGAAAGTAATTTCTCGCTCAACTTTAGATTTTATGGATTTAAAAATTGTAGGGATTACAGAAATTTTTCAAGAATGTTACTGTACACGGTATGGTTCTTGGTATTTTAGGGAGTGCAGAAATTTCACGGTATTGTTCAAGTCTACATTTTTTATGGTATTGTT
>CM053273.1:763537-928537 GCA_028583415.1 Protea cynaroides | reverse complement strand
TCTCTTCTTTTCCTTCTTTGAGTAGTCAAGTCAGTCTAGCTAGCTAGCTAGCTCCCACGTCCCCCGTTCAGGGGAGGAAAGGAAATGAAACTCTCCAGTGTTGCTTTGTATTTTTGTAACGTCTCTTCCTCGGTCGGTCCGCTACTGGGGGTACATCCATCCATACTATACTCTTTCTTCTCAATTTGTTATTTTCAATCACATGCTTTTCTTCACACTTCACATCCAAAAAAAATATATATATTAAATATAATAAACAAAATATCTGCCAACGCCTTGTAGATAATTGTAACCTTGTAGATAATTGTAATCTCATCCGTCAATCATTATTTACGATAATATCCCTAACATCCTCTGAACACACCCAAACCTTGATTAAACCTTGATTAAATATGATAACAGTACTCCTCCATTTTCTTTCTTTCTTTTCCCTCTTTTCTAGCCGATACTCTCTCACCTATTTTATCTCATTTTCCTGCTGCCCTCTTTCTTCCCTATTTCATCTCCTCATTTTTTCTCTCACTCTTATTCTGGTTTTTTGACGCCCTTTTTCCCTCTTGCTACCCACTCTTATTTCTTCTCCTCATTTTTCTCTTGCTCTTACTCTGGTCTGGTTTTCTCATGCCTGTTTCTCAAGGGCTATGAAACGACAAAGGCCGTAGTGGATCTGATGACCAACCAACATGATGGCGTTTAAGTAATGAGGATTAGAAGAAAACAAATAGTAGAACCTAACCTATTCTAAATATATAGAAAACATATACCACATGATCCCTTAGTTTCATAAATCCATCAAAAATCCTTAATTTGGAAACTAAGAACTAGAAACCAAAAATAAGAAATTGTCGACTCTATTTATTATAAATAGAAGAACATATACCACATGGAAATCATAAATTACAAAACGAAGAACCAAAACCTAACGTATTATGTCGATACTAATCAGAAAATCATGAGCAGAAAAACATATAGAGCTTGGAAAGAAGAAGAAAGTAAATCATGAACAGAAAAACATATAGAACTTAGAAAGAAGAACAGAGTGGGAGAGAGAGGGAGAGAGAGAGACATAGTCGTAAAGAAGGGGATGATTGAGTAGAGAGAAAAGAGGGTCAAAGAGAGAAAGATGCTATTACCAGTAGCCGTAGGCTAGAGCAAAAATTTCCTCTGAGGTTGATAAACAAAATAAATTTTATTCGATATCGAATATAAAATAAAGAAAATAAATTTTTAAGTTTTACAAAATTAAAAGAGAAAAATAGTTCTGTCATTTATTAAATTAAAATGGTGTCAGGTCATTGATTAGGAGACATATCTGAAAAGAGGGGGTCTGATGAATATAAATTTTAAAAAATAGAAGATGTTAGAGATATTATCACAAATAATGTTGGGTGGATGAGATTACAATAACATAAATAGGGTGTGGTAGATATTTTTCCTAAATAATATCACATATACCTCTTCTTTTTTTTCCTTTTTTTTTTTTTTATTATTTTTGCTGAGAGACGCATATGCGCCTTTCTCGCCCAACATTTGTCATTGGGGTTGTACAACTTCTCTATAAAAAAAATAAAAATAAAAAAAACAAAATTTAAAACTTATTGGCTGGAAAAAAGATTATCCGTAGCATTGTAGTATTATTCTTAGCAGTTGAAAATGCATGAGTCACGTGTTTTGATATACTCCCAAGGAAACGATGAGGACAACAGTGCTATATACAGAGGATCCTGATCTGACTGGCTTGCAAAAAGAAAAAGAAAAAGAAAAAAAAATAAAAAAAAAGAGTTCCACCACCATCTATGGAGCTTGGATCCAGCTTTGAATTGTGAAATCCACTGAACATAAATGGTAATAATAGATCCATTGAAAGGTACGTGTGTACAGGAGAGGATCCAGACTCTCTATCTTTCCCATGAAGCACGCCAAAGCTAAGTAAGATTCACGATAATTATATAGTCTTCAACTCAGACTGCATGTTGACTGCAGCTACCAAGGATAGGATCGATACATCGGAACTAGCTAGTACTGGGTAGAAATCTTTCTGTTGTTGTAGCCTCCCCTCCCCTCCTCTCCCCTCCCATCCCCTAAACTCTCTCTCTCTCTCTCTCTCTCTCTCTCTCTCTCTCTCTCTCTATAGTAGAAAGAATATATACTTATACTTTTTGCTTCTTATATATGCACACCATAGCTAGCTAGGTAGATTCAAGAAGAAACGGACGTTCGAGCTAGAATGAAGCATTCTAGAGAGTAAGTACAGTAGCTAGTCTCTCAAAATTAACAGAAGAAGCAAACGGACATCCATATCCCTTGGTGGGTCTCCATTTCTTCTTAATTTACATCATCAATCTGAATAAAGCTATATATATATATATATATATATATATGTTAACCCAATAAATAATGTCATTTATTTATTTATTTGTGTATATATAATCTGCTAGCTTAAATGAAATTAAAAAATGATCGATATTGCAAAAGAATGGATGGATGGATGGATGGATGCAGCTAATTATCTTTGCTCTCATTAAAGATTAAATAACAAATACGGAGAATATACTGCACGCATGAATGTTTATTATTATTTGTTCGTGAAAGGAAGCTTTACAGCCATTCCTTCCATTACTCCCACATATATATATATATATATATATAATGAATATTCTAATTGACACCGAACAAATAGTGTATCGTATACGTAAACTTCTCATCCTTTTCATCTCACATACCAATAATATCCTTTTATATATATATATATATATATATATATATATATATATATATATATATATATATATATATATATATATATATATATATATATATATATATATGTATATGTTTAAGTTTTCATAATGACATTTAATGAATGCACATGAAAAGGAATAAGTGTCAAGTGTCAACGGAACATTGACACCGGCCAGCCGGCCGGCCATTAATATATAAATATGGGAAATCAAGTTGTGCATTATACTATTACTACCAACCAGTCTGTACCAGTGACTCTGAGAGGGGTCTTCTGTATTTCTAATTTTAAGGGAACTTAGGTCCTTCCAATTGGGATTGAGATTAACTCCAGTCCACCTAATTCGTCCAGTCATGAACAGACGGACTAGAATCAAATGACACGCATATTAATACATTAGGGGCACGTCTTCTGATTTGTCCGATCACAACTACACAACTGGATGGATTAGAAAAGATCCAACTGCTTTATGTGAGAGTGACAAACAACCAAAAAGCTCCCAAAATATTTTAAAGAACAAATACGTATTTAATAATTAAAAGTCATTAGTCGGTGGAAAGAAAAGATTAAAAGAAAAGCATGCATGCAAGATTATTTATATAAAACAAGCCAGGGACGACTCTTCCTATTTCCTTCTCGCTTAATTCTCCTTTTCATCGATACGTAAAATCAATCAAAAAAAAAAAAAAAAAAAAGCAAAGATTCTCCACAGCTAACGAGAGCCCCACCACGATCCACACAATAAAACCAAAGCCACAGGGAGCCCATCCAACCATTTATCTATCATTCCATTTTAAGTGCTTTTTCTTTATATATTAATTGCTTTCAAAGCTTTTCTTCACCCCTACTCCAGTGGACTGCCCTCTCTCTCTCTCTCTCTCTCTCTCTCTCTCTCTTAAACCCGTTATGCAGGTGTATTGACTGTATTCCCACTTCATAAGGAAAGAAAAGGAAAGGCAAGGAAAGGAAAGGAAATTAAGAAACGGGGATCCATATCTGCATCTGCAGGCTATATAAACCCAGCAGTCCTCTTGTAATATTTTCGTGTCAAACACTAGCTGCTTGCGTACTAGCTAGCTACTTTAATTGTCTCAACAACTGTGAATTAAGTGCGTACGTACTCCTTCGATACTTATACCTTATTCTCTTCTTGGCTTTGATTTATTGGGTCCTCTTGAATCTTCTAGCTTCGATCGAAATTAATAATCTGTTCCTGAATTAATCAGCTAGCTAGCTAGCTAGCTAGAGCTAGTAAAGATGAAGAACAAAGCTTCGGTGTTCTTGAAGCAGATCATCTCTGTGTTGAGCTCTGTGGTTAAGGCCAAAACTTTGGCTTTGAAAAACAAGACCAGCGCCTTCAATAGTCGCCTCATTATCTTATCTTTTTTGAAGAATAAGAAGCTCTTCTTGTCTTCCATCACCCACAAGATTCACGCTTTGGTCGCCTCCCAACATCATCATCATCATCATCATCATGACAACATCATGGAAGCAGCCACCGACGAACACGACGACGTCCAAAACAGCAAGGCCATCGTGCTCTACGATCAAGCTATGGCCAACGACTCCGCCAACTCCTACCCGAGTTGCACCGAGTTGGTTAAGGTTAAGATGGACGACGACGACGATGACGACAATTACCCGGATCTTACGCACTCATTGTTTGACTCGCTGGATGAGGCTGACCCGGGGGGATCTGTCATCGACCTGGTGAGAAATTGCAAGGAAGACAGAGAGAATTTCAACCTCGAAGACGAGATTGATCAAGTTGCAGACTTGTTCATCAGGAGATTCCATAAACAGATGAAGATGCAGAAGCTGGACTCCTTCAAAAGGTATCAAGAGATGCTCGAGAGAAGCGTGTGATCACAACATGTACCATCTATCTCACGACAATATATATATATATATATCCTTTAATATTCAACCTCATAGGATCCTATCTGAACGTCATTGATGACCAACCCCATGGCAAAAGTACCTACCAATACCAATACCAGTATATATACCATGCCAAGCTGCTTCTTCCCATAATTAATAAATTGATTGTTGATTCTCTCGTTCATCAACAACCCATAGAAGATTCGCAGCAGCCGGCCTACAGCCAGCAATAGCAATGATGTACGTAGCTAGCTTCAATTCGACAAGAAACATTATTCTAGATCTTCCTCTCCATGATTTTAACTTGGGAGAGGACGGAGGTCAGGAACAAGGGGATCCAGTTGGACTTTCAACTAATTTACATGCAGATTTTTTATTTTCCCAAAATCTGGTTTTTCATGTTAATTTAATAGGGTTCTTATTTACTTATAACAAACCTTCTTTTTTTTTTCTTTTCTTTTTTTTCTTTTTCTTTTTTTCCTTTTTTTTTTTTTTTTTTCTTTCTTTTTTGGATGCGTACTTGAAATTAACAATACTTGTTATAGCTCCAGTTATAGTTATAAGATTTACCCACACCCAAAAAAAAAAAATAAAAAAATAATAATAATAATTATAAGGGTCTTTTGCCATCGTATGTATATCAATTCTCTAATGAAGTATCAAATCATCAAAACTATCCTCTTATTATTTATTGAGAAAAATTATCATGATAAATCTCTTTAACACATATATTTTTATTTTTATTTATTTTTGAATTATTACAACGTACAACATGGTTACTAATTAGCAGGAAATTTGTTAGAAATAGAAAAACCAATCTAGCTTCTTTTGTCTCACGTACGGAATTATATATACTACTTTCGGCCCCGATGGTCATGAGAATTGCACATTATCACTCTACAGTCTACAGTACATATGGCTCAAGTTAAATAGCGGGATTAATTAGGAGACCCTTCCTCATACTCCACCAAATTAAAAGCCAAATTTCCCATATTCCATATATTTCTTGCTTAACTCATCCACCTAACATTAGGTGATCAGTGGGTACTGCACTTACTTGTACCATTTCAAACACTGTTCTGTCACTTTTGATATCTGGAATTAATATTTCTAGTGAATCTTCTATGCCAATCCAAGGGTGTCAATGTTAACCTCAAACAGAAAATCGAAACTGATCTAATCTGAATTGAATCCAAATCTTATTGGTCCAGATCATTCAAACTGAGGTATCAAAATTATATCGTTTTCCATCCGATCGATCTGGAGTAGCTCAATGGCAGCCCAAAATTGGACAATAAAATCCAAACTCATAGTAGCCCGAATCTAAACCAATGCCTAAACCAATTTCTATCTTTTTACTTTCTTCATCTCACCCCTACCCATGGGCCTCCTCCCACTCCCCATTTCAACAGTACTATCTTTTTGAATTCAGGTTTATTGTCAAATTTTTGCATATAGCGTTGATGAGAGTTATTATCAAAGAGATCGAGGAGAGAGCGGGGTGCGTGGGAGTTGTTAACAAGTTTATTATCAGTCTAACTATTGAGTGAAAACTGAACCCAATCCATTACCAGCCCAGTAGGCCGAGTCCAATAATTAAGGGCCTGAAACTGGGTGAAACCAATAGCTAGCATAATGGGGGTTACCTGTTGGGTTTATCAGCCCAGTAGCTTGTCAGAATAATCTAATCCTACACAGGATTAGTACTGGAGTAACCCGACACCAAAATGGCCTAAATCAAAACCAGCCCATTGACATCCTTAGTCTATAATCTATATTAATGACAAATATAATTTTGGACTCGTGAAATTCAATCACATATTCTCCCGTGTGTTTATTCCATGGACATTCTTTGTGGTCTTGAAACTTTAAGCTTCATTCTGCCCCTTTGCCTACTTCTTTTGATATCAAGTATGACAGATTGAGTAGAGACCTTTTGTGCTACCTCTCATCCAAATTTGAGCCCCAATCAACTTCCTACGTCGCATACTAAGTAACATAATGTAGCTGTGTAGAAGAAGAAAAAAAAAATTATAAAAAAAAAAACTAATTTAGTATATGGAAGAAATGATTGATTCATTTGGAAATTTTATTTCAATTTAAATGGCCACAAAAAATTTATAGGTACTCTAAAATTTCTAAAATTTCCTAAAATGATACTTCAACCAAAAAATGCTTTTCTCATTTTTGCTTTTCCACCATAATTTACAAACAATTTCAATCAAGCATTTGAAAATAGAAATAGGTAGACGAAACATAGATGTAAAAACGGTCCATATGACCCAAATCGTCTCTTATCGCCCTATTCTAGTCAACTCATCATCTCTATAGAAAATAGAGAATTTTTATCCACAGCCACAACTTAATTAAAATTCATTTCCCTGTAACTTGTCCCATATCTAGCAACTTGGAGTACAGCTATCGCTTAATTGTTCCAAAATGGAAGGAAAAACCCAAATATGTACCATGACTAGGGGCAACGGTTGTACCTATGAAACCAGCATGCAATTTACTATATATTGTTTAACAAGGGACATATTAGAGCTGGACACACTTGAGATTTTCTCTAGTTAAGTTGATGATCAAAGAGAGATTTGACAATTTTGGTCAATTAGACATATGATGTAGTCAACTCCTAGTTTGGAACTTACAAAAAAAAAAATAAACCTCCTGCTTTAAAGAAAATTAAACAATCAACATCAAATAGAATATGCTAAACCCTGGATATAGATTTGCTAATACCTATGCTTGAAATGGAGCCCAATAATTCAGCCTTACAGAGAAGATGAAAAAATTCCCTTTTAAAATAAAATAAATAAATTTATAACCCTATATATATATATATATATATATATATATATATATATATATATAAACAAAGAAAGATTAAGGCTGTATTTGGTATCATTTTTGTTTTTATTCTTCTAATAAATCTTCTCCTCCCCGACTCCCCGGTTCCCATCCCATCTTACCATTGAAGTGTGAATTAACTCGAACTCCAACACACTTCACTTCAATGGTGAAATAAGATAAAAACTGGGGAGGAGAGGATTTTGTTCCAATGACTCATCTAATGAGTATCATGCACAAGTATTCAAAAAGAGAAATATAAAATTATTTCACAATCAATGTGAGAGGACTCAGAGATATGATCTTCTTCTTATTCTTTATTATTAATATTATTATTTAATAAAGGGTAACATTGGTATTCCAGCAACGTTGGTATTTTGGCGCGAAAATTTCCCGCCAAACAGCTGCGAGCTTCACGAAACAAAAGAGAAGCCAAACGCTCAAATTATCTCTCGCGAGAGCCTTCAGAGTTAACCCTTAGTTACTCTATTCCTTAATCCCCATCCCTGAGCGCCGTCGAAAACCCGTTCAAGTTCTGGGCAAGGCGATCTCCGAAAAGCATTCCAGCTGCACCTACCTCGCGCAAATGGTAAGTTCGCTTCTGTTTCACCATTTGTTCTTTTGCTATTCTTCTCCTTCTCTGTATCTCTCCTTCCCAAGCCCTAACTTCAGGTGAACGGCGGTGCTTTTATTTGTCTATTTGTGTACGACAGGCGGATTCTGAAAACCCCTCGACACCTGGTTCCCCCACGTCCGCCGGGTTCAGTACCGACCGGCTCCCTCCCAACACCAGCCGCACTTCTGAAACCTATTCCGACGAAGATGAAGCTGCCGTTGATCCCCATATCATCAGGGACGATCCCGACGTCGGCGACGGAGAAGAAGATGAAGGAGAGGATCTCTATGAAAATTACATGGAGTTAGATTCCTCATTCCCGGCTTAACCCCTTTCTTTTCATTTTTCCTTTCTATCCATTCCTATTATAGGGATATCTTTATCTTATTCTCTTGTTTATGCCTTTAGGGACTATCGGCCGATGGAAGAGCTGGATCAGTACGAATCAGGGGGAATTGATGATTCTATGGAGGACGAGAGGGATTTAGATCAGATCATGGAAGACAGGAGGGCGGCTGAGCTCGAACTTGACGCCAAAGATGGACGCAAGAGCAACCGGAAGCTCCCTCAGCTTCTGCACGATCAAGGTAAATGGTATCCCGCAAACTGCAGACATATAATACAAGCCCCAGATTTCGTGGTTGCGTTGTGTTAGAACTGAACGGAAGTTCTCCCTGACACCCCTCGCTCTGCCCTAATCTAAACAATTAAGAGTACGAATTTGTTGACGAGAAAAATCGCGCTTCACAGTGAGAACCTAGAGAGATTCATATGTAGAGCAGAAAATGTTGCAGTGTGCCCACTTTGGTGATTTGAAACCTATGTGGCTATTGTACTCTGTTCACTCTTCAACCATCTTTCTTTGTTGTTGGCAAAAGGTATGGCCAAGGATAAAGCATTAAATTGTTGTTCTAATGGAACATAGATCAATCAATTACTATTGCAGGTTGGACTAGGAGAAAACATTAGGGTGAGTGGAGTATTTGTTTATTTATAAGGCGCCACTGCATTTTTATGAAAAATCTAGTGTTTGCCTGGAGGTTGGAGACCCAACCAAACAATCCGATTTTCTCTTAATTGAGTGCGTAAGCCTACATAAAAATACAACATCTCGGTAAATAAATCTTGATTCTAAATTTAAACTTTTGTATAATTTTTCTGCACGCTTGAAAATAATTGATGGTTGAATTTATGATTGATCAAGTTTCTTGGATTGATACTTGGTATTGCTAATGGAACTCCAATTGGAGTTGTGGTAGAAGTTCTGTTAGAATTGAATTTTTGAGGTGTTTGATCGCAGATACAGATGAGGATTTTAACTACAGGCCTCCAAAAAGATCTAGGGCTGATTTCAGGCCTCCAAGAGGACCAAGAAGCCATGATGATACTGATGGAATGCAGAGTTCCCCAGGAAGATCGCAGCGGGGGCATTCTAGAGATGATGTTCCAATCACCGATCAGACAGATGATGAGCCCTACGAGGTTTTTCATTTTCTTTGCTCAAAACTTACATCTTCCTTATGCCACTAATCATGCATAATGTGGGATTTTCTGATGTGTATTCTGTCCATCCTTTTAACTGTATCTACTGTAGGATGAAGAAGATGATGATGATGGAGAGTTTGAGATGTACCGTGTCCAAGGAACACTAAGGGAGTGGGTTACCAGAGATGAAGTGCGTCGGTTCATCGCCAAGAAATTTAAGGAGTTCTTGCTAACATATGTTAACCCAAAGAATGAGCAAGGGGATTTTGAATATGTGCGGCTGATAAATGAGATGGTCTTAGGTGAAACATATTACTTTTGGCTCTCCACTAGATACTTATCCAAAAGTGCTAAAATTTTCATAATTTTCTTCATGCACATGAAATCATGTCAACCAAGGGCATATTTCATCCCCTTCATTTAGCCTTTTTGTTTTTGTGTTTTTATTTTTGTGTTTTTATTTTTCTTTTTGTTATCTTCTGTGTAGCTGATGGGTGTAGCTTGGAGATTGATTACAAGCAATTCATCTACATCCATCCCAACATTGCCATCTGGCTGGCTGATGCACCCCAGTCTGTCTTGGAGGTTATGGAAGAAGTTGCCAAAAATGTTGTGTTTGATCTACACCCTAACTACAAGAATATTCATCAAAAGATCTATGTCCGGATAACAAACTTGCCTGTCTATGATCAGATACGCAATATAAGGTGATGTTTGGGGATCTCTTTTAGACCATAAATGTTTGATTCCCTTAATCCATTCTGCAGATACCTCACCCTTCATTGTATTTTATGTCCTGGTGGACTTCAGGCAAATCCATTTGAATACCATGATTCGTATTGGAGGAGTTGTAACCCGACGAACTGGGGTTTTCCCTCAGTTGCAGCAGGTCAAGTACGATTGCAACAAATGTGGTGCAGTTCTTGGGCCATTCTTCCAGAACTCATATTCGGAAGTCAAGGTGGGATCTTGTCCTGAATGCCAATCCAAAGGTCCATTCACTGTTAATATTGAGCAGGTGAGTTTCCTCAGCTTTTCGACAGGGCTGAATATGAACAGTTTAAAAAGTTACCCAATTTCATTTACCATGTTCAATGCAGACAATCTACAGGAACTATCAAAAGCTCTCCCTTCAGGAAAGCCCTGGAATTGTCCCTGCTGGTCGACTTCCAAGATACAAGGAAGTGATTCTCTTGAATGATCTAATTGACTGTGCACGCCCTGGGGAAGAAATTGTATAGAATTTACCATAACTTATAGTTTATGCTGCTAGGTTTGATTAAGTGCCACCTTATTTATTTGTCCTATACAATATCTTGCAGGAGGTCACTGGCATATACACAAACAACTTTGACTTGTCTTTGAATACAAAAAATGGGTTTCCTGTTTTTGCTACTGTTGTTGAAGCAAACTATGTCACCAAAAAGCAAGATCTCTTTTCAGCTTACAAACTCACCCAGGAAGACAAAGAAGAGATTGAAAAGTTGGCTAAGGACCCTAGAATCGGGGAAAGGGTTTGTCACTGACCTTCCTTTACATTTGGTACATACTTTCTAGAAATGCTGTTAGGAACTAATGATCAGATCATGTTTTGGTTAATGCTAAATGATTAGATTATCAAGTCCATAGCACCATCTATCTATGGCCATGAAGACATAAAAACAGCAATTGCTCTAGCAATGTTTGGAGGCCAGGAGAAGAATGTTCAAGGGAAACATCGATTACGAGGAGACATAAATGTACTACTTCTAGGAGACCCGGGAACGGCCAAGTCACAATTCCTCAAGTATGAGCACCCTGACTTTGCCTTCCAGTTTTTTGTTGGTAAGCACTCAACTAATCTTTGAGGTTATTATTCTAAGGTATGTAGAAAAAACGGGGCAGAGGGCAGTCTATACAACTGGAAAAGGAGCTTCTGCTGTTGGACTAACAGCTGCTGTACACAAGGACCCTGTCACGAGGGAATGGACCCTTGAAGGAGGAGCCCTTGTCTTGGCTGATAGAGGGATCTGTCTTATTGATGAATTTGACAAAATGAATGATCAGGACAGGTAAGAACTCTATATATATTTCTTTTGGCTTTATAATGGTTTCACAATTAAGCACAAAATTTTTCCTCCTTGGTCAGAGTGAGTATCCATGAGGCAATGGAGCAGCAGAGCATTAGCATATCAAAGGCTGGGATTGTCACATCTCTTCAGGCCCGCTGCTCTGTCATTGCTGCTGCAAATCCAGTTGGAGGGAGGTATGCAATTAGACAATTGAATTATGAAGAAGTAATTTTGTACAGTTAGCAGAGAACTTCTCATATAATTTGGGGATGGACAAGTTATGACTCAACTATACGAATTGACAGGTCCCTTTCTCTATTCCCTTTTTCTCAAGTTTTCTCTTTTCCACTCTAACAATTACAGAACATGCTTCCAGGTATGACTCTTCAAAGACCTTTTCACAAAATGTTGAGCTGACAGATCCTATCGTCTCACGTTTTGATATCCTTTGTGTTGTTAAGGTAATCTTTTATCTACCCTGTGAACTTGTTTCATCAACTTCACATATCCATGGACTACTCTTAACAGAAAAAATGTGCAGGATGTGGTTGATCCAGTTACTGATGAAATGCTAGCCAAATTTGTTGTTGATAGCCACTTCAAATCACAGCCCAAAGGAGCTAACATGGATGACAAGTCTGTTAGCAATTCAGTAGAAGATCCACCAGCCTCTGCGAGGCCAGTTGATCCTGAGGTTTCAAATTCAAGCTCTTATCTTGCCTACTCTTGGTCTACTTGATTTTGCAGGACTTAACGTAAGAACACTTTGTGAAATCAGATACTCCCTCAGGATATCCTGAAAAAGTACATAACGTATGCCAAGTTGCATGTGTTTCCAAGATTGCAAGACACTGATTTGAACAAGCTAATGCATGTTTATGCTGAACTGCGAAGAGAGTCTTCGGTATGAATAATAAGTTGTTCCAGTTATCATAACCATAGGTTGTGTGCTTCAATTTTTTCGTGATAAAGGTTTCCTTATTACTCTTGCATGCCATATACAGCACGGACAAGGTATCCCCATAGCAGTGAGGCACATAGAATCAATGATACGGATGTCTGAAGCACATGCAAGAATGCACCTTAGACAGCATGTGACGCAGGATGATGTGGACATGGCGATTCGAGTCCTACTTGATTCCTTCATTTCAACACAGAAGTTTGGTGTCCAGAAAGCTCTCCAAAAGGTTAAATTAATTTCCAGTTCTGTTCTTCTTACTTTAAGGGATAGTGGCATGGTGGTTATTGCTTAGTAAATCAAGACTGGTTAAGAAAATCAGTAGGCTTGGTCTTCATTACCAGTTTCAACATTCTCCAGGTGGCTTTTTGCTGTGCTACTTCTAAACATTTTATAAAATTCTCGTGTAAAACATTTTTCTTCTATTCTGCAACACCCTAGCTGCTACATGAAAAATGCTCCAAATTTTACAGTGCAGCTATGAACCTAGACTAAACGAATTCACAAGAAATTTGAATGTTGTTACAGAGCTTTAGAAAGTACATGACATTCAAAAGGGAGTACAATGACTTCCTCCTCTATCTTCTCCGTGGGCTTGTGAAAGTTGCATTACAATTTGAAGAACTGGTATCCGGGTCGACTACACGGCTTAACCAGGTTGAGGTGAAGGTGGAGGAGCTGCAGAACAAGGTAAAAGGACATGAAGTTACCTTAATGCATGGACGGTTGGATGTTGTAGATCTTTTATTTGTTTTCTTTTCATCCCCTTCATTTTGTTGCATGTTTATTGGCGCAGGCGCAGGATTATGAAATCTATGATTTGAAACCTTTCTTCTCCAGCACACAGTTCTCAAGGGCAAATTTTGAGTTGGATGAAGAACGCAAGATAATAAAACATCATCTTGTAAGATGAAAAGAACAACATTTGGACAAGCAAGTTTACATGGAAGAGTAATTTGTGCAGTTCTTCCAATGAACTCATCAAAGTTGAGCTTTTAGACGAGAATGTCAAGATTTTGTCCAACAAGAGATCATATTGATTAGCGCTGCTGTCTGCGTAATTCAAAGCCACCGGTATTTGGACTACAAGGCTGCTATTCCTAAAGTTTGACTGACAATCACTACACTGTTTAGATATGGTTGCATCATTCATTACAAGTGAAATAATAGTGGTTGAGTTATTGTGCATGTGAACTTTTTTTTTTTTTTTTTTTTTTTTTTTGTGTAGGTGGGCCATGGCACAATGGTAAGGTTGTTCCATTGTGAGATAGTGGTCTTCGGTTTGAATATAAAAACAGTCTACATAAAATTTGGACGAGGTTATGCATGCAAGCCCCTCTGTAAACCCTTGCATGCACTGGCCATTGGGTAATGCCCACTGCGAAGGCTTCCACTATCCGAAAGCTCTACCCATCTTATCCAAGGTTCAAGTGCATGGATTGGCTATGACGTTGATCCGATCCCGAGTTGGATCGGCTCCAATTAACCCTTGCTTCCTCATAGCCGAGTTATGCTTAGCCAGGAGACAGGATTTAGGATTAGGGGCTTGTATAATTTCACTTACCTGGATTCAATGAGGATGCGAAAAATGAGCTTATTATTGCAACAGTAATAAATAGTCCTCCATTGGCAACATGGTTCAAGAGCGCATGGGATAGGGAAGGGAGAACTGTTCCACCATTACTCTTACTCCCTGACCTATTAAAAAAACCTACTCAGGTAGATTCTGAATAAAATTCAAATATCCCGAAATCAGGATCAGTCTTCGGGCGATTCAACGAAGTTTAATTCAATTCTTTAAACCCTGATTGGCGGTATATTAGTTCCAATGTACCAAAATCCAGCGTAGGAATTCCTTCAAACCCCTTTGCTTGAGAATTAAGAAAATAAAATTCAATGCCATCCAACCACCCAAATCATTATATTGAAAAATTGCCCTCTTAAATCTTTTGCACCCAAAAAACTGTCCTATAATTCATCCACCCAGATTACAACAGTAATCATCTCTTGCCTGGGTTTGGGCAGGAGACTGGGCGACCCGGATGGATGGCCACCATATGACACTCAGAAGGATCCAAACCCTCCATCCGAGCCAACCGCCCAGTCAACAAGCTAAGCCGACTGGGGGTTGGTTCGGATCTTTTCGAGTGCCACATGGCAGTCATCCATCCGGGTCGCCCAGTCTCCCGCCTAAATCCAGGCACGAGACGATGTTGGATCCCCCAGACCAACATCAGCTTACGTAGTTTTATTATATAAACATATTTACTTCATGAAATAAAAATTCGCTACAAGGTAGTATTCGCTGCACAATAAATCCAGTTCTTTTTAAATGTGGTAATAAAAAGTGATGCCTTGCTCTTCTCCTTGCCACCATTGCAAAAAGATACCAAAGCCAAAGCCTTAAGAATTTCTGGGAAGAACACTCGGTTCAAATTACCACCACAGCAACTATTCTTACTGGAGCAGGATATCGCATTCTCAAATTTGGAATTGGAAGATTTGGGAATCCAGATTTTCACGCATGCCCTTAGGCTATCAGACCAGACGATATTTAACAACCATGCCAAATTTATTGGAAACTCAACCATACAAGCGTTTCAGACCCATTTAACAGGCAGATCTCCGATGTTCATAGTCCAGACAAAACGTGTCAGTATACTAGAGAGAAAAAAACTAAACTTTACTGAACAACTGAGAACACCTCATTAGACCTTTTTTTTAAAGGAAGCCTTCACAATTTCATTAAAATATTCAGATCTACAAGCCCACAAAAAGGAATACTCCACTCTTTTTCTACCGTCTATCTACCTATCCCCATATCGAAGCAAAGCTCTACTACTCACAAATGTAGGATTAGGAGCTCTAATCCATTAAGTCCAAAACAGTCTCAGCAAACAACAAGTACAAACTGATCATAGGACACAATATTCGTGAACCGTAAGACTATTTCTTGGGTGATTTCTTAGGCGATTTAGGTTCAGCAGCATCTTTCTCACCCTTATTGGTCTTCTTGGGCAGGAGCACTTGGTGGATGTTAGGCAGAACACCACCATGAGCAATGGTCACACCAGACAACAATTTCCCAAGCTCTTCATCATTTCTCACAGCCAGAAGTAAGTGGCGTGGTATAATACGAGTCTTCTTATTATCACGAGCGGCATTACCGGCAAGCTCCAAAACCTAGAAAACACGAAAGATGGAAACGACAAGAGATTAAGATAAAAACACACCATTAAGAATGGGGAAAAGCAAAAAAAAAAAAAAAAAAAAAGGATACCTCAGCAGCCAAGTACTCAAGGACGGCAGCCAAGTAGATAGGAGCACCAGTGCCGAGCCTCTGTGCATATCTGCCCTTCTTCAAGAACCTAGCAATTCTTCCGACAGGAAATTGGAGCCCCGCCTTCACCGACTTGGAAATGGGTTTCCTCTTCGCTGCCCCTTTCCTCCCTCCACTAGGCTTCGTCGTCTTACCGCTTTCCATTTCTTCCGATCAAAGCTTCAACGATGAATCTCAAATCTGAATAATAATGGGGAAATAAAATGTGTTTTTGAACTCGTGAAGAAGACTAGCTTGGCGGGTAACTATACGCATCCTCTAGGGTGCGGCTACTTATAAAGAAGTCGCGATCCATGTGATAGAAAATCTCAGCCCTTGATTTCATAGTATTGAGTTCACGATCCACTACTTTCCGTCTCCACCAATAGAATTTCAGTACAATTGAGGACCATCACAGCGATCGCTTTTCCTTCCCAATCTCTTACCCTTCTTTAATTGGTGGTCCGGTTCTGGTTCTGGTTCTGGTTCTGGTTCCGGTTTCTGAACAGTTCCAAACCCTATTACACCATCTAAAATTAAAAAATCATTATGTAAAGGTGCATTCAAGTATAAATTATTATCAGATATTCACTCTAACCAAAATTTGATAGAAACTATAGGATAATCAAATTTCATATTTGGTAGATCTTTGCATGATAAACAAATCTTTGCATTATTGGTTGAAAGGATAAATCAAGTTTTTAAGTGATCTATCTCAATAATCTTTTCTAAACTCCCATGCACTAGGTTACAACTAAAGAATGACAATTTTATCCCAACAAGTAAGCGAGCAAATACTAATATGTTGTAAGCAATCTAAGAGCATATCATATCTAAGAGCATATCATATGACATACATCCAAAGAAAAAAAGATAAAGACTCAAAGAGATACATTCATGGAATTCTATTTGAATATGCATTTATTAGTAACTAAAATAAAATTAAAAGATAGAGAAATTTAGAAGCTCAATATAGGTAACCCACCAAGTGCTCCTACGCTTATTCGATTCTTGACCCATTGGTAGACCCATCCCACCCAATAAGGAAATTGGTTCCAAAATTGATCCTCATAACCTGCCCGATAAACTAATTGGTGGGTTGGTTCTTGGTTTCAATCCTATATTTACACCCTCTTGTCTTTATTTCGTAGAATACGGGCGAGTTAGCAGATCCAGTTTTCAGCAACAACAGTTTGGTGCCCACCGTGGGGCCAGTTCTCTTTGAACGTGAATTCAAGAATTCTATGTCTACACTTCTTGGACAATGGCACGAACTCAAAATCAACCCCCCAAGAACAACAATGACGGGAGTGACGACGTACCAGAGGAAGGACAGCCACAGAACAATCCTCCTCCAGGAAACAATGGCACAGATTCCTTCACTATCCATGAGTCACCACCCCCTGTTCCTGAAAGTCACAGAACGACACCATAGTATGTTACCATTGATCAGTTCAATGCCCTCAACGAAAAATTGACAGAATTGACACGGCTCCTCAAGCCGCCTCTACCATTAACGCATCAACGATCCGCCAGAGACCCAGCAAGATCCAAAACTTTGGCCCCAGACCAAGTTCTACTGGTTGAGAAAGATCTTCCTAATTTAGAGGGAAGAAATAATGAACTGGAAGAAGAAGACTATCTACCGGTACAACACTCAGATGTGGAATAACTCATAGCTCTTCAAGAGAAAGAAAAAGACAGTGGCCAGAAGGACGATCGACGACCAGGCAATGAAGCACATGATAGGGTAAACGCTGCCTGAATAGAAAGAATTGCCATCAGAAGTCGCATGGTGGAACAGAGACGCACCACCGAGAAAGAAACACAGGCAGGCGTCCCGACAAGTTCTTTAGAACAACAGCTCCTCGCCATGCAGACCTGTATGATAGAAATGGAGAAGAAACAATCAGCATCCGTCGCAGCTTCAAGAAAGAAAGAATATTGTGTCGACATGGCTTTCACGAAATAAATAATGGATGTCCCAAGGCCGAAACACTTCTTTATGGCATAAGTAGACCCGTACGATGGTGCCACATATCCTCAGTTACATCTTGACAACTTTTTTGCTCTAATGGTATTGCACTGTTATGATGATGTGATTCTTTATTGAGCCTTCCAGTCTACATTACAAGGAGCAGGGCGACTCTGGTTTAATAGTCTGTCGGCTAATTCCATCGAATCTTTTGATCAACTGAGTGATCGATTCTTCGAACACTTCCAGACCCAGACGACACCAAAGAAGGCTTCAACTAACCTTTTCAGTGTAAAGCAAAGGCCAGAGGAAACCCTACGGGCATACCTTTCAAGATTTAATCGCGAGGCCCTTGAAATCAAGAACATCAGTTCATAAGTGAAAATGACGGCACTATAGGGCGGCATCAAAGATAAAGATCTGCTGAAATCAACCTATAAAAGACCACTTTTAACCTACGCTGAACTGATGAATAGGGCCCATAAATATGTGGCGATGAACGAGGCTCTTCTCCTCACTCATCCCAAGTCAGGAGAAAAAAGGAGAAGCTAGACGAAAGTCATCAACAAGTCACCTAGCGAGATATCCAAGAAATAGAAAACTAAAAAGAATGGATTTCCTGGCAAGGAGGTTACCAGAGTCGATTTCGACTGGGATCAATTCACCAGGTTGACCGTACCCATGTCGGAACTCCTGCACAATCTCAAGGGGACACAATATGAGTTATCCCGTTCGCTACAGATGAAACCAGATCTAAGGAGGGAAAGGTTCAGGAAATACTGTCATTATCATAGCGAGAATGGCCATGATACTGATAAGTGTCGCGGCTTAAGGTACGCGATTGAAGATCTGATCAAACGCGGCCACATCTACTAGTATGTGGAAAAGCCTGCAATTGTCGACAACAAACAGAAAGGTAAACAGCCTGCCGAGCAAGAAGGCAAAATAGAATTGCGACGTCCTCGCCGAAACAGGGAAGAGTTCCATAAAGACGATTCAGCCTCCCCACCATTAAATAAGGTCGACGACCCCCATGGCCGTATCGGCGTCATCATAAAGAAAATCCAGTCTTCTCACCATACTGCGTGACATCGCGAGGTCCTGTTACAGAAGTCCAGCGGTGTATACCCTCGATGCCATAGGCGCAGGTCGTGAATAGACCTTCAGCTAATGAAGTCAGTGGCACACCTAATACAGTGACTTGACCACCTTACCCTACAACACAAGCACCAAACACAAGAAGCAAAGTTTGAAGTCCAAGATATGTTGGTGGAAATTCCGAGTCCATTAAAGAATAGAGTTGGAACCCCACAAAAGGACACCTGCCATTCCCACAAGAGCGCGAGTATACGGGTTGGAAATATTATGGATCGCACCCAACATGCTATTCTGCGATGATTATTGGAGGACCCCCAGCTGGCAACCCATCCAAGAATAACAGAAGGCCATACGCAAAGCAGGAATGTCAATCAACAAGTTCCTCCACTCCATACAAATATAGTGACAACATAACCTTTTTTGATGAAAACCTCACTGACGTTGAATTACAAGATGCCATTGTGATCTCTATGGTGATTGTTAAACTCAACGACGTAGAAAGGGTATTTATAGATACAGGTAGCTTAGGAAACATATTATATTTCTACACTTTAAAGCGATGAGTCTGGATAAAAGATGACTTCGTCCGATAACGTTCTCACTTATCAGCTTCTCTGGCGACATTGTCATCCTCGGCAGGCCAGGCCTTAATCTTCTTCGAGCATGCATATCCACATACTACCTAATAATAAAATTTTCAACTGAACAAGGGATAGGGTATTGCAAGGCAGACCAAAAACTATCTCATCGCTGCTACGCTATGGACTTGGATGCCTATGATGACAAACTCATAGGACCAATTCAAATTAAAGATCTGCGAGATGACTTGGAGCAAGACCATGGGTCCCCAATAGAGGATTTGAAACATGTCCCAATCTCCAAAGGGGAATCCAGAAAGATATTTCCAAGTCGGGTCGTCATTACCCAAGGAACAGCGAGACGAGATCATTGCATTCCTTCTCAAAAATCTCGCTGTCTTCGCCTGGACAGCATCTGAGATGTTGGGCATCCCCCGGGATACCATGGAACACTGCATGGCCATTGATCCCCAATTCAAACCAGTTCAACAAATGAAGCGCAATTTTGCGCCAGAGAGAGAAGCCACAATCAAAGTCAAAGTCGGCAAGCCCCTTGCAGCATGGTTTATAAAAGAGGTCAAATACCCATAATGGGTATTTAATGTTGTAATGGTAAATGACACATTTGTATAGATTACTCAGACCTCAATAAAGCATGCCGTAAAGACTATTATCCTCTCCCTAGGATTGATAGATTAATTGACGCCACTGCCGGTCATAACATGCTTTCATTCTTGGACGCTTACTCAGGTTATAATCAAATCAAAATGTATCAACTGGACGAGATTAATACTATCTTCATTACAAGCAATGTGCTCTACTATTACAATGCAATGCCTTTTGGCCTTAAAAACACTGGGGCGACATATCAACGATTGGTCAATAAGGTATTCGCCCAACAAATCGACTAGAACATGGAAGTATATGTTGATGACTTCTTGGTTAAAAGCAAGAAAACCTCTCAACATATCAGCGACTTGAAGGAAGCATTCGCAGTATTAAGGAAACATCAAATGAAGTTCGACCTAACCAAATGCGCCTTTGGGTTGCATCTGGAAAATTTCTAGGGTTTATGGTATCAAACAGAGGTATTGAAGCAAACCCCGCAAAGATAGAAGCTATCATGGGTATGTCATCTCCAACAAAATCAAAACAAGTCCAAGAGCTAACAGGGAGGATAGCCGCCTTGGGCAAATTCATATCCAGGTCAGCAGACTGCTGTCTACCATTTTTCAAAACCCTCAAGGGTGCCAAGCCATTCGAGTGGACTCTAGAGTGCCAGAAATCCTTTGACAACTTAAAAACATTCTTAACATCACCTCCTCTGCTCGCCTACCCCGAAGTCGGGGATCAACTTCAACTGAATCTCGCTACCTCGCATGAGACTGTTAGTTCAGTCCTTATAAAAGAGATTGACAAAGTCCAGCGCGCAGCCAGTGTATTAAGTCAACAAGGTACTACTGGATGCCGAAACAAGATACAAAGCCAGTGGAAAAACTAGCATTAGTACTCGTCACTTCTGCTCTCAAATTAAGGCCCTACTTCTAGGCACACACCATATCGGTATTAATCGATAAACCGTTGAAGAAAATACTTGCATGCCCCAACATTTCAGGATGGATGGTAAACTTGGCAATCGAGTTAGGCGAGTTCAACATTCGATTTCAAACACGAACGACAATCAAAGCACAAGTGCTCGTTGATTTTCTCCTTGAAACGTCGACCCACGACAGTGAAGACATAAACAGTACTCTGGAACAAGAGATTAGCGAGCAACAGATCAAGAGACAAAAGCAGGAACCATCACCAGTATGGACCATATTCGTAGACGGATCTTCAAGCGACCAACACTTGGGAGCGGGTATTATTCTCACAAGCCTAGAGAAATTCAGAGTACATGTCACTCTTCGATTCGACTTTCATGCGACTAATAACACAACTGAGTATGAAGCTTTATTGGCAGGACTCAGGTTGGCGAGATTCCTTATGGTAGGGAAACTCGATATCTACAGTGATTCACAAGTTGTAGTAAGACAGATTAATGGAGAATATGAGGCGAAACAGCCTCGCATGCTAAAATACCTAACCAAAGCAAAATTGAAACTCGCCAAATTTGAAGAATACCAAATCAGTAATGTGGACCGTGACAATAACATTGAAGTCGATGCCCTCTCGCGAATAATGGCCAAAGATCTGTCTGGAATAAACTCGTCAATTTATATCGATATTCTAAAAAAATCAAGTGTCGGCGACGCAATGAAGATCCAACAAGTTGGTTGCGAGACTACATGGATCGACCCAATAAAAAATTACATCAAAACTGTCGCATTACCAGAAGATCGACTGGAATGCAGACGGGTACAAACAAAATTCAGAGGATATACCGTCTTTGATGGAAAGTTGTACAGAGAGTCTTTTACTCGACCCTTCCTGCTATGTCTCAAACCAACTGAAACGAAAGATGTCATGTGGAAGGTACACACCGGGATATGTGATAGTCATCTCACAGGTCGCGCACTCTGCCAGCGACTTCTGTGACAAGGCTACTATTGGCCAACCATGTTGGTAGACTGCATGGATTTTACAAATAAGTGTGAAACAACTAGAAACACGCTACAGTTAGCCACCTACCAGCAAATGAGCTACAACATGTCGTAAGTCAGCTACCGTTTGCCATGTGGGGAATCGACATTGTTGGTCCCATGCCTGAAAAAAAGGGAATAAAGAAATTTATCATCGTAGCAGTTGACTATTTTTTGAAATGGGTAGAAATAGAAGCTGTAACGACTACTGACGCAGCAAAAATCGAGATCTTCACAAGACTCAACATAATCTATCGGTATGGCATCCCACAAGTCATCGTTACTGACAGTTGACCACAATTTGATAGCCAACAATATCAAAACTTTCTCAAAGGGTTTAATATCCAACAGCGTTTCGCTTCGGTATATCACCCCAAAGCCGCAGGGCAAGTCGAGGCCACCAACAAGACAATTTCTAGAGGCATAGCGCGGTGACTTGGTCCAGCCAAGGGAAGAAGGGCCGATGAGTTACCAAGCGTACTTTGGTTCTACAGAACTATGAGCAGAACATCCACTAGCAAAACCCCATTCATGTTGGTCTATGGGGCTGAGGCAGTCATTCCTGTTGAAGCGACTTACCCCACCATTAGGATCACTAACTATGATAAAATGCTCAACTCAGAAGGACTAGGACTAGTTTGGACCTAATGGAAGAAACTCGCGACAAGCACAATTGAAGATATTAGCTTATCAGCAAAGGGTGGCCTGACATTACAACTCGGGCGTCAGAGTGCAGAATTTCAAAGTTGACGACTTATTACTACGCCACACGACAGTATCTAAACCCAAACAATAGGGTAAACTTATGTTGACCTGGAAAGGACCTTACAGAATAATCCGCGTGACAAGGCCGGGCACTTACTATCTCGAAACAATGAAAGAGAAGTACATCGAGAAACCCTGGCACTCTAAGAACTTATGAAAATTTTACCAATAATGTAACAGATTCTACTCATGTTAATGAATAGTCTTTACATTACGAATCCTCTAACCTACTACAATCTATTGTAACCTTTCGACAAAGTTCAAACTTATGTCGTTTTGTGGGATTTCTTGGAATGCAACAAAATCGAGCTGACACACCCCCAAAGCACATACTCTACAACTTGACACTCCACTGTACTCCCTCACACAGGATGTCAAGTTGCCAATACGCCCCAACTGATTGACTCGCATACCGTCACCCAGGGGTACTGTTACATAGATTCATTTGTACGACATGTTGCAACCATCTATGGACTCGCACACGAGGTCCACACCCTCAAGTTCATACGTTAGGCATCAAGGAATTCAAAAACAAAAAACACAGTTCTTACACAAGCCTATCAAATTGCTTTCTTTCTATTTTCCAGGCAAATAACAACTGTAGATAAGTTCGTACTGGCGTACAACATACACCACCACGAACTCGCGGGGTCTTATACTCCCAATCTATCAAGTAATCATACAACAAATACCTACATAGAATGACTCCGCGTCAATTTAGGCAGAGGTTCCCTCATCTTCAAGACCTACCAGAGCATATCATTCAAGACCTGCCAGAGCATTCATTCAAGACCTACCAGAGCATTCATTAACATTAGCTCAACAACGACTAGAAAAGTATAACCTAGCAGCAGGGGCAAGACCTACCAGAGCATTCATTCTCGCCCTCATCTACCAATCTGTCTGAAGTCGACGGGTGGTCATCATGGATGCCTGGGGATCCGCGTACGATCCTTTCTTCATCACTATCGTCGGGATCATCCAAGTCCATTTCTACGAGATCAGAACAGGGGATGGGGTCGCATGTCCCCATCATAATATGACTCTCTTTCTCTTTCGTGGTCAGGACAGGTGGCAGGTTTTTGTCGCTCATCTGCGAAAGACACCATACGTTGGCGGGCAACATGGGTTTTCCGTCTCGCCTACTGACAAAGAAGAATTTCGTTTACTAGTTGTGAACCTTGTTTCGCATGGTCACGACTTTGGGCACTCTCGACCTTGCTTTGAAAAAATACCAACTTGTGGGCGGCTAACTTTTTGGCTCATCTTTGTTCAAAACAAAAAGACTCTGGAACAACGACACCGTCTGTCACACCCCAATTCCGGATGAACCAGAAGTGTGAGTGAACCGGCTCTAAACCATGGTTCACACCAGGATCTCAATAGACCGTGTCAACCAATCATTCCCAAGCAGTCTAACAAAATTAGAGAAAAATACATAGCAGCGGAAATAAAGATAAATGAGCTGACTCTATGTTGTAATTTAAATAAATATCCCAATTATTCCATCATTAAAAAATTTAAGTAAATATTTATTACAATGTATTAACAAAATAAACCCATCACTGAGAGAATACACAGAACGAGCACTCGCATGACGCATCATGCTCGTCCTCTACAATCTGTGATTCCAAAGCCGCCAACGTGCTGTAAGCTGGAGCAGACATGAAGTCTTCCACTGAGTAACCTGCATCAAGATCTGAAAAATAATAGGATATATCCGGGTGAGCTCACAACATAGCTCAGTAAGTACAAGTCCAATGCAACAATACAATATGCATGGGATAACATTACAATTTGGGTCAGGTATAACTTGTAAATATGCTATGGTAAGGTTTGGCGGCCACCGCACCTCCATGCACGAGAGTGTGAGCACACCCAACAGTCAGGCACCTACCACACTACTGCTGTTGCCCCACATCACTCACTCCGGTATGGAGATAGGACTCGAGTCTGGCGGGCAGGAAGAACCACAATCCCACGTCCTCCCCCTAATACCCCACACCGTACCAATACCTAAACCCCTACTGGCAAGGGCTTGCAAGTGGGTTCCGTTTCTAACCAATCCTAAATGTCAATACAGTATCAATGACCTTACCCCAGCACGGCTCCCTACGACATAGAAATAGGGCTCGAGTCTGGCGGGCAGGAAGAACCACAATCCCACGTCCTCCCCCTGATACCCTATTCGTACCAAGTCTGCTAAGGTAGATGGCGATACGAAAAAGTGTTAGCTGTGGATATATCCAGGGCACACCCCCTTCACATTCCACACACTAACTAAAACATACACATGCCTAACATCCAACAAACCTAGCATATGAAATGCATGAATATATAATAATAAAAGAACAACTGCATGACATGTGAGATGCACAGACATCAAACAATATATCCGGATACAAATTAAATCACAAAGGCTTACTGTTAATTAGTTATTTAGGTTTGGGGTCTTGTCCCTTATCTGACACGTGATAAAACTCTCACTCTGCGTCACATGGTTTACTCACGTTGTCTACAGGTCCTACATAATCATATCTTTATGTTAGAATCCATTTATTAAAGTTTCAGAGATCAGAATCAGGTTTGTCCAAGCAAACCAGGCTCGGGGAAGCATACCGATCGCAGGTACCTGTTGCAGTATTATGCAACCGGTATGTGCGACCGGTATATACCGGTTGCACTTACCGGTCTCACTCATATCTCACTGAGCAAGATCGGTATGTGCCTGTGGTATATATCGCAGACCCATACCGCTGGACCGTTCAACTGGTATACCCTACGGTTTGGATCCGAGAGCGAGATCTCGGATCTCCCTTCCTCGTCAGCTAACGGTTAGGTCTCTAGGGTTTCTCCTACTCCACACTAAGGTTCAAGCATTTTAATGGCCTTCTGATTTTGACTATAATGCCGTATCAAGCCGATCCAAATCTAAAAGAGATACAGGTTCATATTTAGATTTGTTTTGGATTCGCTGCGCCGCTTCGCGGTTCCGATCCGTCCTCTAAATAGCAATACAAGTATGGAGCACTTACCGGCTGTGGTCGTCGATTGGCGGCGTGCTCCTCCTTCCTGGGCGGCTTCCAGCTCCTTGCTCCTTCTCAACTCTCCTCCAGACGGCTAGGGTTTTGAGAAGGATCAATGGAGTGTCTCCTTCTCTATTAATAGAGGGAGGCCGTTCATGGGAAGGTTTCCCTCAGTTTGAAACTTTCCAAGTTTTCATTTAGAGAGAAAGGCCCGCTGGAGTCCGTCTCCTGCAGAAAATAAGCATACCGGTCGCACATACCGGTTGGAGTGCCCGCAACCGGTATAGTCTGACCGGTATACCATACACATACCGGTTGCACTGACCGCAATTGGTATGGTCAAACCGGTATGAGACTTAGGCATTTTTCACAGTTCTCTTACCTGAAATTTGAGTGGCTCGTCACCCGGCTTCGTCTTCCGGTCTGGTTATGATTGGGAGACCTGTCATCATATATAACCATGGATTAGACCGGGTTTTCAAAGTACGGTTCTTACACCGTCGCAGGCATCCTAAGAGCCTGGAGCATGACTACGAAACCTATGATTGATGTCGAGGAATTGGCGTGAAGTTGCGAGGGAGCTAAGTCGTAGTAAGCCAAGATGTCTCTCGCCTCTCTCGGTATGGGAATATTGAACCCATAATCGAAGTACTCTAGGTAAACACTAATTTTAGCAGTAGTGGTGGAACATATTCTCTCATCATCCTCGGGTATTCGACATTCATAAAGTTCCGAAAGGTTGTCTAGGATTGGTTCAAAATCAGGATCGCATAGGCTGAGTTTATTTTTAAACCTCGCAGCTGTAATGTTCAAGGTCTGAGGGATAGGTGTAGCTTTTCTCGAAGAGGATGGGGCTGCTAGACCGGGTTTCATGTCTTTCCTTTGGGAGTGCATTTTGTTCCTATGGCTATGGAGTCTGCTATCATAGGAGATGAAATGCCCGAACTCTCAAAACAAAAAGGAAAAAATGTTTGAAAAAAACAAAATACAAAGGAGAAGGGGCGGAACTTACTGGTCAACGCTGATTTGAGAAAAAGGCTTTCTGCAACCAATGAAGATGACAAGAGTAGGAGGAAGAAGAACAGGAAGCCTTCTGATATTCTCTTGTAGAAGTACAAAAGTCAAAATGGTAGGGGAAGTCTTTTGCAAAGTGCAACCGGAAGTTTTAAAGCTATTGCGCATTATCATTACCTCTCGAATCACGATCTCGGTCAGAAGAACATGCGTCTCAAAACGCCTCTCCACATTAAATACTTGGCATGAAAAGATGGAGGCATAATTGCCCTATGACATTACAGTTTGTAGTTTCCCATCAAAATGAGGACGCGTGGCACGTAGTTTCGAATTTGAGTTTTGGCGGTTTAAAATTTTGTGAAAACGTGGGTCTCGTGTATGCAAAATTACAGGGATCTTCTTTAGGACTATCATTACAGTGGAGACTCCGTCGCCCTAGGACAAAATATGAGTCCTACTAGGATTGTTCCATCACACTCGCCTAGTGCACTGTAACAAGGGGCAACTGTTAAGACCATATTTTGTCTTTCGGTGATTAGAAGACACGTGTCCTTAAGTGTCAACTACTGAGCACTGGTGCACGTCCTGGTTAGTTCAACTTGTCCTCCCTTGCGAGATGGTGTTTATCATTATTAACAAGTTGCGTCTCTCTGGCTCGTCATTTAAATAATAGGACCTCGTAGCTGCCCACTAGGTCCCTCATCGCACGTGTTTATAACAACTTGTTTGCCTGTGATTATGGTAAGGCGTGCGTACATAGTTTTTTAACTGTTCTTGGGATGATCACGTCGGCAGTTATAAAGATTGGTGATTACAAGCGACACGACATTAAGATTGGTCGTTGGATCTCTATCCTACGGTATCGCGAGGATGTCGTACATGCTCCTAGCAGTTAGGCAGTTAAGCTAGAAGTTTACTGGGAAATCTCTCTCAATCTATATAAGATGGTAATCAGGCAAGACGTAAAACCATTATGACATAATTGAACTCTTGATTAACAGTCATCTACGTCCTTCTTGAATTCTGTTCATCCCTACACCCTCCTGGGTAACCATTATGATATAGCTTTGGACTGTTTCTCTGTTACTGACTTTACTATTGGAGCAGACACCAGGAATCTGGCCCCGATTCCGTTAACCTCTTGTCTTTGTTTCGTAGAATACGGGTAAGTTAGCAGATCCAGTTTTCAATAGTAACAAAAAATAGTTGTTGTTTATTTGGTTTTGGATAGAAAAAATTTCATCTAGACCCCATCAAAGATCAATAACATCATCTACACCTCAAAACTTTGGCTGTGGTATTCAAAGAAGTCAACTCCGTCAGTTGATTCTCGTTAGATGCTGACGTCATATGGATTGGAATATTTCAAAGACGATAATACCCTTTTGACCTGTTGAAAAGACCATTATACCCTTTTATGTGTTTTGTTACCCTACCCCCAAATCCTCTTCTGGACGACGACGACAACCATAAAGAGTCGACGACTACCGGTGACATCCCATCTCAGGCATCCTAGCTTATGCAACGTATCTGTCTATCTTTTTTCGATCAAATACGAAGCGATTGCAGTAAAATCCCCAAAATCAAGGAGGGAAAAAAGGGAAAAAAGACTCTCGGATCCGGGCAACATTGTGGTCCTCGTCTTCTATTTCATCGGCAGCTTGTAAGATCACCTCAACCTTTGTAGTCCTTCCAAGAGATGAAGGAACAACACCAGCAAGCCCACTGCTGACTCTCCCACGCCCTTGACCGGCATTACAAAGCTGCTCTCTCTGTAAGGTTGCATGAACCAGTCGCTCCAATTATCGTTAACTCTCGCCATATCTTAAAACCTCACAACACCAAGTTTATTTGAAACTGGAATTACAGGCAAGGATAAACCCAAAACATGAAAAAAATTCGAAGCCCAAGAACCCTAGATTCACCTGAAACTAGGCTTTGAACAAACACTAGAAACAGATCTAGGCCAACGTTTCGCGTTTCCGTTCTTTGCGAGAAGGTTTCAATGATATTGAAATTGTTGAGTTATGATTCCATAACCAGACTTTGTATTGCCCAGGCCAAAATTGACCCCATATGATTGTTCTGTCTGATCTGGTGCAAAGCTTTGGATTGATGAAAATAATGATTTTCATCATTAATTGGGTACCTAAGATCAAGGAGTTAATAAAGGAATTTTAGCCACTATGCTTGAGGTTAGACATCAGACATCATTTAAGATTGATCAAATTGGTAAATCTAATGGACTGTATATATTTGGAAGTGCACACACAAGTACATAATCAAGTTCCAACCAACATATAGGCTTGCGTTTTATGCAACAATCTCCCAGATCCAAAATGCCCAATAAGTTTCGTCTTCTTTTTTATTAAGTAAAAAGTATATGATGGAGAAAAATCAAATAATGAGAGGGAAATATAATAAATGTTAAGGATTGTCCTCCATTATATTTCGTCTTCATCTATGCAACTTAGAATCAACTCTCAATTCTCTGAATCGAAAGAAGTTAATTTTCTTTAGTTGCAGCAAAATGGAAGATAAGGGAAACAAAGAGGCGAGGACAAAAAATAAGAGACTCAGAAGGTGGAGAAAAAAGGAGGCGGTTACGGAGACTGCGACGATGCGGTAAAAGGAGGTGGTGATGGAGATGGTGAGAGTGGGGTCGCTGTTGGTGGCCTGGTCAGTGGTTGTTGTGGTAGTGTCACAAAATGAAAGAAAATAGTGACAATGAAAAGGTTTAATAGATGGTTAAACTAGTAATTCTAATTAATTTTTAAAAATTTTAATTTATAATATGAGGGATAAAACTGTATTTTAACAATTTTAGTGATTTCCTCAGTTAAATGGACTTAGGTGATGTTTTTATAATTTTGTGGATGTAGATGATGTTAACAATGTTTGTTGAGATATAAATGAAATTTTTTTTTTTAGATATTTTTTTTTGAGCTAAAGATGATATTTATTTATTAAAACGTGTGTTGCTTAAAAAAAAAAAAAAAAAAAGACAGAGAGAACACTTCTAGAAAGGGAATTAGCTTTCGTTTCTGATTGGTGGTAAAAAAAAAATGAAAAAAAAATGAAAATTTTCGAAGTAGAGTTTTGGATGGCTAATTTGATGAAGAGGGGATTTAATTTAATTTTTTTTGTTTTTGTTTTTAGGCAGTAAAAGAGGGGATCTAAAAATTGGTTGGGAAAATGGGAAAAGAATGAATAGTAAGCTTTAGAAAACTGCCCTGGAAGTATCAAAGTACCTACCGTATTTGCAATTTGGTAGAGCGCAGACTTTTCAGAGTTAATACGTGGCTATTATTGATTGGTTTAACTCACGTGGCAGGTTATATTATTGGTTGAAACAGGTCGATATTGTCTGTCTTTCCCAACGGATCTCTACTCTGCTTCTCTCTGTCTTTTCTCCCTTAAAAGCTAGGAGGAGGAGGCCTTCTTTTGATCCTCAGATACCAAACCACAGCAAGTCTCAACAACTTGGGAGCTTCAAAGCCCGTTGCTCGGTAAGCTCTCTCTCATCTGCCTTTCTTGTTCTCAGGAGATTGCGAGCCTTTACATCTCCATTATGCGCTCTTTCTCTCTCTTTCTCTCTCTTTCTCTCCTCAACTGTGCTTTTGTTGTTTTCTTTTCGAGATCTCCTAGGGGCTAGGTCAATGCGTTTTGATTCTCAGATCACAGATCGTGAGATTTGGGTTTGAGATTGAGAGTCTAACTTTGGTTCGTCCGGTGCTCGTGTAGTATACCGTTTAGAATTTTGATTTTATCTTCTTTAGAGTTTTTAATTTTGACTGACTGTATTTATAGGGTTATGATCGTTCTGATGGAAGGGAAACGGCCTTGTCTGCAAATTATTTTTCTCTTGTTCGTTTCTATTGTTTCGCAGCTTGGCGCTTCAGACGTGGTACGTTAAGCTGGAGATAATTGATGTCCGTGCTTTCTAGCAATTATGCTTCCTTCCCCCGGCCCCCTAAAAAAGAAAACCAAGAGAAAAAAAAATCCTTTGCATCAATTTTATTTTTGACTGAACTTTTCGCTGTGTGGTTTAGCTGTTCTACGAGCCGTTCGATGAAACATATGAGGGACGGTGGATAGTTTCTGAGAAAGATGACTACACAGGTACTCATTCGGATCTGCGGAACTTCTCCACTCCTATGCTATCCTTATTCTTATTTTTGGAGAATTGCAAATTTCTTCGGTTTCCTTGTAAAAAAAAACACATTTCTATAATTTCTATGCGTACATGATGTTTGTTACAGAAACTGTTAGAAGATCCTAATGTGAATAAAATTAGAAAAAGGACGAGGGGCAACAACTTTGTGTCTGTTCGGACGTTGGTGTTTTTGTGCTCTCGTTGCTCGTATTGATGCTTCTCTTATTTTAAGTTGCATGATTAGGAAGAAACAGGACTATCACTGGGAATTCTCTGTACTATGTCTATTTGAATAATATTAATTGGTCTACTGTGTGTTCTTTCATTTCCTTACCAATTTTCAGTGATTTGCATCTTTGCATTCTGTTTAGCTTACATTAACTGTTTATTTGGAGTCATGAAGTATCGTATGCTGGTGATCCTTGCATTCATTTTGTAGGTTGATTTTTTTCAGTGAAAAACTGGGAATACATAAGTTGCGTTTGCAGGCAATCCATGCCTCCTGATTTTTTTTCCCGTTGACTCGTCTGTAGTGTTTTATCATCACTGAACTAATTGGCCCTGATTTCTTATTGATAATATTAAATAATAAGCGCTTATTTGGTTATTTGGTTGTTTTCTTATTTTTCCTTTTCAACTTTCAAATTCTTTTTTGTATGTCTAGTTTGGTAGTAAAATTAGAAAAGATAAAATATTGAATGAACAAATAGACATAAATTAGAAATGTCTCCAATACATGTTGAATTAATAGGATATCGTTTTAGGTGGTGTGGTCATGAACAACTAAGGCCTCTGAATGCACTGGTAGGCATGAATGATATTACACAAATTGGAGGAGCTAAAAGAGGAAGGAGTAAATCTACAAATTTGACTCTCATGACCGCCCCATTTTGTCACGGGATGGTTTTGAGATGGGTTTTAGCGGGTCAGTTCCCGGTTCTCAACCCAAATTGGCACCCTTAACTTCAACTGATTTACAAAGGAAAATTGCTGGATTAGATACATGTATACTATTTCTTCCCCAATACCTCTCTTTTAATTTTAAATGGACTTGTTTCTCCTTAAAAAGTTCGGTCATGTGGAAAATATATTTAGATAATTGTTTGATTTTTAGCCAGATTATAACTTCCCATTATGCATTGTATACTTGCGACATGTAATTTTCCACTGGGACATGTGAATACTATCATTACCTGTGTTGTTTCATCTCATAGTCCTTAATGCATTCTTCTTGTGAGTTGGCGTTGCTTGGTCTGGTCTTAATTTCTATGTCTTTATTTTAAAGACTTAAATTCTACGTATTTATTTTAAAGACATAGATTCTTCATCTTTATTTTGACTGGAGCTGTCTTTGTTCTGGATTTTCTTTTTCGTCTTTCATGGCATCAAATTGGTTAATTACGCCCTGCAAAAAAAATTTGCTTGGCTTTGCCAACAAATTTGTGTCTGTTGGACTGTAGGTGTGTGGAAGCATGCAAAGAGTGAAGGGCATGATGATTCTGGGCTTCTTGTGAGTGAGAAAGCAAAGAAGTATGCGATAGTGAAGGAGCTTGACGATCCTGTTAACCTCAAGGATGGCACTGTCATCCTGCAATTTGAGATTCGCCTTCAGAATGGCCTTGAGTGTGGAGGTGCATACTTGAAGTACCTCCGACCCCAGGATTCTGGATGGAAACCCAAGGGATTTGACAATGAATCTCCCTATTCCATCATGTTTGGGCCCGATAAGTGTGGTTCTACCAACAAGGTGCATTTCATCCTCAAGCACAAGAACCCCAAGAGTGGGGAGTATATTGAACATCACCTAAAATATCCTCCATCTGTCCCTTCTGATAAACTCTCCCATGTATACACTGCCGTGCTGAAATCTGATAATGAGTTGCAAATTCTGATTGATGGGGAGGAGAAGAAGAAGGCTAATTTCCTGTCAGCTGAAGATTTTGAACCATCACTCATCCCTGCCAAGACTATCCCTGACCCTGATGATAAGAAACCTGAGGACTGGGATGAGAGGGCCAAGATTCCTGATCCAAATGCTGTAAAGCCAGATGACTGGGATGAGGATGCACCCATGGACATTGAAGATGAGGATGCTGTGAAGCCTGAAGGATGGCTGGATGATGAGCCTGAGGAGATCGATGATCCAGAAGCTACAAAACCTGAAGATTGGGATGATGAAGAGGATGGTGAATGGGAGGCACCAAAGATTGATAACCCAAAGTGTGAGGCAGCACCTGGTTGTGGCGAGTGGAAAAAACCAATAAAGAGGAATCCTGCCTACAAAGGCAAATGGCATGCCCCACTTATTGACAACCCGAACTATAAGGGTGTTTGGAAGCCACAACAGATCCCGAATCCTATCTACTTTGAGCTTGACAAACCTGACTTTGATCCTATAGCTGCCATTGGCATTGAGATTTGGACAATGCAAGATGGGATTTTGTTTGACAACATCCTGATTACCAGTGATGACAAGGTTGCAGAAACATATAGGGAGAAAACATGGAAGCCGAAGTTTGAAGTTGAGAAAGAGAAGCAGAAGGCCGAGGAAGCAGCTGCTGGTCTTTCAGATGGGTTATCAGGCCTTCAGGTGATATTCTTGCTTCTCCCACCTGTTTGTGATTCACTTTATTCATTATTTATGTATATGTTGTGTACCTAACAATACATTAAATTTTGCAGAAGAAGCTATTTGACCTCCTTTATAGGTTAGCTGACATTCCTTTCTTGGATGCGTACAAGATTAAAATCTTGGTAAGTCATTGGGACTATTTTCTCCCCTGCATCATATAAAATTGCCTTGATGAGTTTGGATGAGGTTTCATCACTTGGGTTACTTGTCCTACAGGATCTCATCGAGAAGGGAGAGAAGCAACCTAACCTTACAATAGCCATTCTTGTCTCCATTGTGGTGGTTATATTGACCATCTTCTTTAGGCTTCTCTTTGGCAAGAAAAAACCAGCTGTAAGTAGTCTCTTAATAATCATTCCTTGATTGACAGCCCTTTTGCCTTTGTACAAGTTTTAGGAATGTATGTATGTTGGTGTTTATTTGGTTCGAACTTGGAGGATTTGAACTGGTCTAAAATAGGTCAGCATGTTGCGGGGTTTGCAGGTTAGAGTCAAGAATGAGTCCAAAAGAAGTGAGCCTGCAGAGACAACGGGTAATGAAGGAAGCGGTGGAGAAAAGGAAGAGAGTGAGAAGGAAGACAGTATTGCTGCTCCTCGCAGGAGAGCTAACAGACGGGAGACTTGAGGGGAGGACATGCTAGTTGGTTTAAAGGCATGTAGGACTTATGGAAAATTTTTGAGCTGTTGGTTTAAAGGCATATATAGGACTTATGGAAAATATTTGAGCTGTCCGTCCGTAGCTGTTGTCCACTAAATTCTTGATAAAATTTTGAGCTTTTAAATACTTTAGGGTGCCGACGAGTGTAAATGAGATGTTTCCCCTGGTTTCCGGTTGTTAATTTGTTTCGTAGCTATTTAAATTTTTTGCATATTAAAATTGAAATTGGAGAAAGTTTTCCTCAGCCTTGGCGAGTAGAATACCTATATTCTAACCGTTGGCCTGTTTATTCTTTTCAAGCGCTTCCAACTGTCCACTTTGAAATTTGATGGTACTTTTGAGTGATGATTGATGATTATACAATCAAATCATGCTATATAATATAGTAGTAGTGGTGGTAGTAATAATAGTAGTAGTAGTAGTAGTAGTAGTTGTGTGTGTAGTATTAGGCTGTAGCTGGCAGGATCTGTCCAGAACCTGAACATCTATCTGTACACTCGTGCAGAACTGAACTTGGAATCCTTGCTTATGGTTCCACTTGAGAGAGAGAAGGAGGTAGAAGGGATGTATGAATTTGCGTGCGTTCTCTTTTAGTTTCTATCCCTTATTATTTTTTTGGTATCACCATTCTCCACCAACAACTGGGCTGGGCTGGGCTGGGCTGGGCTGGGCTGGGTTCTCTTGCCAAATTAACACAGGTGGTGTGTTGGTTCGGTTACTAATGCAATAATTAAGAGTGGTGGCGGTTACAAGTTATATAGTGTAACGCAATTTGGAGATGTGGTGTGAATAATTCACATTAAAGAAGGCATCATCATCAGGACCTGATCGTTGTCGGAGACGCGAAAGCGTCCAAACTCTTCCTTCAGCCGTTGTTTGTTGCAGCTGAAAAGCAAGCTGCGGTGGTTGCCTCTGTTTCGGCCAGAACCCAGTAAACTTTCACTTCCGGCAGCGACGTTTGAAATTGAAACACGACTGGAAAGGAGATAATAACATGGGAAACGATCCCTGGATGCTCTAAGGTGAACTCTTGGAACTCAGTGGGACTCCCTCCTGGGGGAGTCATGCCTGCTCCTTGAGTAATGAGTGGGGTGAAGCGATTTGACTTCCGTGAGTCAGGAGGATTAGAGAACCAGTCAATGCAAGAACTGGAGAAGTACCAGTGCCAACAGCTGCCAAGATTACTGAGAATATGAGAGAGAGAGAGAGAGAGAGAGAGAGAGAGGATGCTACTCATTAAACCTCTGATATTCTGTTTACTCAAAGAAGCAAAGGGTTTCAACTCTATTCTGTTTACTTAAACTGTCATTACTCTGGCCAGCTCTGCTTAATCTTGAGAAAACTAGCTAGGGAGAGCTCATTTTAGTCCGAATTTGTATTCATTCCTCTACAAAAAGAAACCTTTTTGAAAGATATCAAATTCAATTGATTTCCATCTCTGACTACGTAACTCTGGTTCCTACTAAACTAAACTCTTTAAATTTCATGGCACTCAACCTTTTGATCGAGTTTAACTCTTAAGTGGCAGCTAGGAAAGCTAAACTTGTTAGTGTTGCTGGCAAGCATGTTCTGATTCAAGCTTGTCTCTCTTTCCTTCCGCAGAGCATTCATTATATACGTCTTTATCTGGATTCCCTATAGCTCCCGCCGTTTTCTGGTCGAATGGGGATTCGAACCTTGTTCTACCGTTGGTTGGAGTCATATTTGTTTCCCTATAATTAACGCTGCGGCCATTTGAATCTCAAGCTCTCATCTGGTCATATTTTTTTAGAAAGAAAGAAAATATTCAATTAAACGATTAAGAAAGTAAAGTAAATATACAATAGGTCCCTAATAGGATGTTCAACCTCCACCAGGCCATTCCAGGACAACTATAAAAATCTAAATCTTGGTGTGTAGGAAGCATTCTATACAACCTCACGTGCAATAAAGTCAAAACAGGAATTCCAAAACTGTGAAATCCTATCCTTCCCAGCCTTTCTTGCCAAGATATCAACTAATGTATTAGTCTCTCTGAAACTATGAGTGAATCTGATATGACATTTCTCCAGAGTAAGTAACAGCGCATACCATTCTTGTCTACTAAACCAGGGAATATTGTTCCATTGAAAAGCCTCCATGACAAATGTTGAATCACTCTCCAACCATATCTTCTGGAAACCCAGCTTGATAGCTTTCTCAATACCAATCATAGCTTTCTCAATATCAATCATAGCTCTCCTCATCTTTGAAGTATAATTAGAAGTTACACCAAGAAATTCAGCAAAGGCAAAACATACTTCACCAGAAGGATTACGTATAACACCTCTTGCCCCAGCCATCCCAGGGTTCCCAATACTAGATCCATCAAAGTTGATCTTGCACCAGCCATGCATAGGAGGACGCCAGTATAGCTCCTTAATAGGGGTTTTCCTTCCTTTTGTTGTTTCCAGGTGAAGGAGTTTAGCAATCCTTAAATCTTCACCTGTCTGTATAATACATGGACATTTCACATATATGTCTTTACATCCTCTTCTTATCTGCATAACCACAGATTCCAGATTAATCTTCTCATTTCTATAAATAGCTTTATTCCTAGCACGCCAGATGCATAAGATTCCAACAAATAGACATCCTTTCTAAACAGTTATAGGAGAGAGGGGGAGGGGGGAGGGGAGAACTTTTGCATAACTCAACCACCATGCAATCAACAGCTCACTTGATAAATCCCGTGGAATTCTAATCCCAAAGATAAAACCAACCTCACGCCCAACATTACTTGCAAAATCACAATCACCAAAAATATGTTCCAGAGTTTCAACATTCTTCGAATACAGAGAACATCGAGATGCAATGGGTATCCCCTTATGTTTCATTAAATCATCAGTGGGCAATTTCTTCATACATCATCTCCACCCAATCCAGGAGGTACTTGGTGGCAAAGCTCATTTGGTCATATGAATTTAGCTCTGCTTGTACGCTCGCAAAGCTTGGGAATTACATTTTCGATCTTGTTCTTTTCTTTGGTGGGCTCAAGCTCAACAAAGGAAAATTAAGTATTTCCTAATTCTACTTTCCTTCACGTACCAGAGTCTTCAACGGCATCTTGGCAGGGGATGGAAATCCATGCTTCGGGCTTGTTCAGTAATTCTTCGCAAGGGCATTTTCCTTGTTCGGGTTGGTAATGGTCATCAAACCATTAATCCTTGGACGGGATCCTTGCCTTGGGTTATCCCGTCTTCTGCGCCTCTTCCTTTGCCTTAAGGTGCTCCTTTGCGCGGGTCCTCAACTGGTGTTATCACTGGTGGCCGGCCTCCAATATAATATTGCGGTTAATATTACTTCCATCCTTCTGCCTACTCTTGATACTCATGAACCAAATATTTGATGGCCTTCCTCTTCTACTAGGACTTTTTCTTTCTTCAGCTTTCTATTTTTATTTTTATTATTTTTTTAATTGTGGTTTTGCCCTTTCGATTTGGCGACTCACTGGTTTTTCAGCTTTTGGTGAAACATGTGTTACTGAATGGTTATCTACCATTTTATGTGATGTTACTGTTCATCAGAATCGTCACCAAAGCTGTTTCTCTTTAGCTGACGCCTCTTTTTTTTTTTTTTTACCCAAGTGCAGATTGCTCTTTTTCATATTAATCTGCCGGTGGTTGCTGAGGCTTTGGCGGTGCGTTTAGCCATGCACTTTGCTTGTGTTTTTTGTGTTGGCCTTTTGGTGATTGAATGTGACAACATTAATCTCGTGGTTCAGTCAGTTGCTGCTCAATTGCTCCTGGTCTTCTATTGTTTCTGACTGCTGCTCGCTTCATCAACAAAATTTCCCTGAAAATTGCCTTGCCACAACTAGGATCGGCGATCCTCCGATCCCTAAAAACTGGTTGTTACATCACATACCCTGATACCGGCCGCGTTACTTCAAACCGACATATCAATCAAGGACATACGTGCATGAATACAAAGAAAGAAACGAATCAACTTTCTCAATAACGAAAACAATTCTCCAAAATCTCTGAAAGGACTGGGAAGATATGGTGATGTTCACCTTATTAATAAACTGGAAGGTTAAAAGGAAGCCAAAGAAGGAAATTGTCCCTCATCTCAAGTTGACAGAGAAAGAAGCCGAAGAAGAACAAAAATAGCGGAGAACCCAAAAAAAAAGGAGGGAAGATTTGAGGATGAAGTGAAGGAACAAGGAAAAAAAAAACCTAAAATAGCTCTCCCAGTAAGTATACTATCCTCTGCTACACTTAACCGGCATTCTAGCACCAATAATTAACTCACTTTATGCAGGTGGAGTTGTATTTATCGGCGGCCAGCTGCTTTCCTAACAGGAGTTGCAGAATCCTCATCATCTGACTGGATATCTCCATATTGCCACATCTTCAGCCTCTCACGCTTGGCTTTTGCCTGGAATTCTTCAAGATTGTCCAGGGCCTGCTGTCTTTCTTTAGTATCCCATCTCTTTTTTCTTTCCAACCTAGCAAGTCCTTCCTGACTTAACCAAAAAACATTAAAAGAAAGGGGTTAAAAATATGATGGAGCAGGTGAATATAACCAAAATATCTAGTCAATGAAAAGAAATCCAAAATATTTAGTAAATTGTTTGGCCGTTAATACTTAATAGTTTATCAAATAGAGCAAAACAAAGCTTTGTGTGCTTGTGCTGTGCGTATTGCCAAGAGTGCCTACAGTACAGAAATCAATGCACCTTCGTTTTCTTTAAGCTGCTTCTTTATATGATATATGTTTATGAAATAAATCTCATACCTACAGGCACTCATATAGACAGATACTTTGAAACCACAGACCTTCGTGTGTAGATTCAGGAAACTAGTAGATCGAGTCAAGCATGCTCGTTTGTGTCTTCACTTATTTACAAAGAAATAAACTCAAGACTATATTCATTTGGGTATGAACCACTTATTTAAATTGAAAATCAATCAATTAGCTGTTTGGATAACTTAAGCAGAACATACTAGTTAATTCTTGCAAACTAAGTGGAGTTAAATATTAGTGAAAATTAAATTGATCAGTGAGCTGGAATTCTAGCAAAAATTCCTACTAACGAAAGTCGAATATTGTGCTTCAAAGGATTGAGATCAGAAGCTTTTTAATAGAACCAAAAATAAAACTCAAGGTGGTCACTACTCAAACCTGTAGCATGGCAGCATTTATACTTGAACTAGCTTCAACATCCACCAGAGTTACATAAAGAACCGTCCCTGTACCCTGCCCTTTCACTTTTCCTCCTGAGGTATCCTTCTCCTCAATCATTGCCCGGAGCTCTCTGGAATTGTCTAGAATGCAGTGGCTAAGATACTCGGCTGCTTCTTGACCAAAATCCTCCTCCAAGCTTGGGACCTTTATATATGCAAGGCTGCATAATTGAGCCAGACCGGGTCCAGAGGAGACAGAAGGATCAAGAGGCCGTAATCGACTGTATGGAATTTCTTCTTGGTTCCCATAGTCAATGTAGAAGACTTCAAACAAGTCTTTTGGGGATTCAACAGCTCCTCGTGGTGCATTTACAATCTGTAAACATCAAATATAAGGTTTTTCTAGGTCAATAGCTTATAGCCGTCAACATAATCAATCAGGACATGAAAGATGATAATAATCTTAATACAGCATGTTATAAACCATGTGTGGTTGCTGTGATTGAGGTGATATGGTTCTTGAAGCTTCTTTACAAAGGCAAGGAAATACATTTATTTTTAAAATCATGCACAAGAGAAACCAATTAGATTTCATTCTTAAACATTTCAAAAAGTTCAAACTAAACAAATATATTATTTTTATAGCCCATAAATAAGAGAGTAGAACCAAAAGGGGGATTTTATATATATATATATATATATATATATATATTCTCCAGGTAACTTTGTACCCTTCCAGATCCCCCTCCACACGGCCCAAAGAAAAACATTACAAATTACCACCAGTAAAAAGAAGATGCAACAGTTCATAACCAATGGTTGGAACTGCTGCATTCATCGATTAGCAAGATCATGATAAAGTAGGAAAGGTTCAGTTACTTTGTTCAATACAACCATAGGCATGACGGCAGTATTCTAAAAGCAGCTTCACTAAAATTTGCTACTCAATGCTAACGTAAGTTTTGGTATAATAACTCTTGCATTGAATCAGAATCAAGAGTATGTCCTACCATTGCTCGGTTCCAAGAATTGTCCACCGTAAACTGAGCAAGGACAATATCTCCCTTTCTTGGATTAAAAGCACCAATGACAGGAGCTTCTTGAAGAGTCAATGATGCAAGTTGCTGCTGGATAGATGCCACTCTCTGATCTTCAACTGTTTGGACATAGAACTTTCCACTACCCAGAACTTCCGTAACATTGATCTGGAGGAAAATATCAGGAAGGTAAGTCATTAACTTGAAAATATACAAAGGGTAGTGCCAAATAATTAATTGTCATCGCCAAGCACCTTTAGCACTTCCTTCTGTTTGCTTTCTGCAGTTGACCCTTTAGCAACTTCTTGTCCTTCAACATAGTTCTCCCATATCTGCAATAAACAATCCATAAGGAATCTCGTAGCCCATAGGATGAACATATCTTAACTGAAATAACTAGGGCTACTCACTTTCAATCTTTGTCGTTTTGCAGACTGCTCAGCCTGCTCAAGAAGGTGAGCATCCAGAATCCGATCAGTGCCAAAGGCAGTTTGGAGCCTTGCCAGACCAGCTTCTAGAAGTGGTACAGCCATGTTGGTCTTTGATTCCCACAAGGATCCTAAGAAAGTTCCAGTTCTATCCACTGTTTCTACTTCAATCTGAAAATAATAATAAAAAAAAATCAATATTCAATCTCGAAAAATGGAATAAATTCTACAAATGAGGAATTCCAGTACCTCAACATCTCTTTGCATTATTTTTCTTCTCATTAGAGCAATTGCTTCATCTGAGTAAGGCTCTTCCCGACCTGCACATCTAACACCAGAGAACGAAAAGGCAATGCTGCAGGTTTCCTTGGGAATTAGCAATTTAAACCGGTGACCGCTGAGAACATAATCCACAACAGCAGGCAGCCTTCTGCTCCGTTGCAAAAAAGGCAAGAAATCTTTGGCTTTCTTCGAAGATCCCTGAGATGGACAATTAATTACAAGAATTTGTGAATTTCATAACAATTGCCTTTGTATTTAATATTTTTCAAGGTACAATAGATAAGAATCACAAAAATGGTTCTAGTCTAACCATCATCAGGTCTGTTATGTGCATCACAGGAGGGTCCTTGGCAGAATGTATCCCCTTTTTCCCAGAAATTGCACGTGCTTCAGCAGCAAGAAGACCATCATAGTAACTTGATCTTTCATCAAAATCTCGGTGTCGAATAACTGTTCCAAAGCCCCGGCCAACAACCAGTTCAGCAACATTTATCCCCTCTGGTTGACTTCCTGCTGAAGGGGGAGCAGACACTGTGTCATCAGCATCAACCTTGGATGAAGACACCAGGAAAACTGATCCAAAGTCCATGATCCTAGAATCAGTTGTGCCAGCTGTAGGCAAAGATCCATCAACCGGGCCAACCTTTCTGGAATATTCCATTGAAACATTAACCTGAGAGTAGGCAATCAATCAATTAAAAAAAAAAGTTCGATAAACCACCAGATTCAAATGATTAAAAGAAAAGAAGATGGATAAACTACCAGTTTTGAAATAGTTCAGCCAAGATGAGAATGAATTGCAGTGAACTGCATATACCTGACGACCAATAAGACGTGTGCGTAGGAATTCCTTTACTTCACGGGCATAGGGAGCAGGTTTTTCATCTCTACGAGGATTTCCCATTTTGGGACACCTGATGCTTGAAAGATTGACCCGTCGCTCTGCTAATGGGCTACCAAAAGGGACAGAGTCATCAGCAACAATAATGCAGTCACCACTTACAACCTCCACCACCTGGAAAAGTTTAACAGGAAAAAAGTCAGATGTTATAGATAAAAGAGGTAATCACTCCAAGAGTATGGACGTCTCCAAAAGCATTGGTTTGAAACCCACTTACTTTCCCAGTGAAATTCTGGTCATGAATAACTTTAGAATTTGAAGGAGGAGGTACGAAGTTTGTCCAGATCTTCAAACGATCCTTCTTTACTTGAAGTTCAGCAGATTTCAGCCGTCGTTTTGCATCTTCCTCCATCATATTGGCACTCCAATCCACATATTTAGCCAAACCCTTTTTTTGGAGAGAGAGAGAGAGAGAGAGAGAGTCAGTTGACTACAGATAATGACCAGCATGAAAAGAATATTATAGTGGCAATGTCCCAAGATGAACAAGGTGAAAACGGATAATAAGAGTAATGGAGGAGCAATTGCAACAACAAAGGCTTCAAAATTACAAGGATTGAGAAGAACATAACAGCAATAAATGATCGAGGAGTTCATCACGACGAGTCAGTCAGAAAAAATAACGGAGGAATTACATCTTGCCAAATGTTTACCATGACATAAGGCACATCCAAATGTTTATCCTTTCACAAGCTTTGAAGAGGGGGGCTAAAAACTTAAAGGATAAATTTATAGGACAGTCATCCAACCGGTTATGATGTATGGTGCGGAATGTTGGGCAGTTAAAAAGCATAATATAGATAAACTTAGTGTAGCTGAGATGAGGATGTTGAGATGGATGTGTGGCAAAACTAAGAAGTATAAGGTAAGAAATGATCATATTAGAACTGATTTGGGAATAGCACCGGTACATAATAAGCTACGAGAAAGTCGTTTGAGAAGGTATGGTCATGTTCAATGGAGGCCGTTAGATGCTCCAGTACGTATAAGTGATTTGATTCAGATTAAAAGATCTAAAAGAATTAGTGGCAGACCTAAGATGACTCTAGGAGAGGTGGTGAGGAAGGACATGCATAGTTTATGCCTTGTTTCACTTATGACATCGAACCGAGCTGATTGGAGGGCAATAATTCATGTAGCCGACCCCATTTAGTTGGGATAAGGCTTTTTTTTTTGTTGTTGTTGTTGTTGAAAGCTTTGAAGAGGGTGAATGGGAAAAAAATCAAGACTCAAATAAGCATGCCTGCAGCAAGTTCTATATTTAATAGCATGAAATAGCTGTTTCTGCTGCCACTGAATCTCACATTTTATGGTACAGGTAGTTTCAACTCTCTGTCCACATTCTGCACCCTCCTGCTCCTAGAAATTGGATGAATGCCTCATGGACCCAAGAATATAATCTAAAATAAAACCAAAAGATCAAATGTCCCGACAAAAAACAGCACGGATCAGTTTGACAATACTAACTGAAGCTAAATCAGATTGGCCACAACTGATGCTTATATCTTACTCTAATAGGATATGAAAATAACTGTTCCAAAGCTAAAGCAGATCTGACAAGGAAAATGATAAAGTGGAACTAACTTTGCTTTTGTCAATCGATATGTCGCTAAGACATGGATGGAACTACATCTGCCTGGCTTCACCTACACACAACTGATGGGAAAACTAAAAGTCATCACTATTAGTGACGTTTGTATCTTAAGAAGGACTAGCACCATCGCCACATGGTATGGGTGTGTGTGTGGGTCAATTTGATGAGAAACTTCAATCCCAACTCACTGGTCCAATGTCATCCCAAAACAAGAAGAAGATTTACCCCAAAATCAAGTACAAAGTTTCATCGGTCAATCATTTATAACGGGAAAATGCCACTTCCGTGCAACTATCATGAAAATCTGATATTGACAGTTGGCTTCTTTTAAGCCATGTGAAAGGTCCCTCTGGTAAAACCAACCATTGGATGGGCAGTAGATTGGATTAGCTACAAGTGGAGTTTTAGGTCCACTCACCATGTTAGAGTTTATAAGTTTTATCCTTGTATCTTCAATATTAAAGAGACATCGTCCAAACATTGCCAAAGAGAAAATTTCGGTCCAATTTAATCCCCACATGGTAAATCGGATAGCTGAAACTTATTAGGCTGATAGGTGATGATGCAGACAGCACATCCATATAGTTTGTGTGTCAACTGAGCTAACATATTGTAGATATTTATGTTGTCAATGCATCCTTCTTTTATCAGACCAACCAGGAAACTTGACCATTTTAAAATAATAGAATGTAGTTTGTAATTCTATATCACTTCATACTCAACTTTGAAGCATTGCCTTGCCAGTCTCAGGATGTAACTTGACCAGTAAGATGGTCCTAATTATTTTTCAGATGGACCTATGCAGATTAGCGATGTGGCAGGTCTGGAAAGATAATAACTGTCACACTCATCTCAACAACAATACCAATGTTTAAAGTAGTGTTGGCAAGGAAAAATAGAGGAAAGCCTGGTGTTCCACCCTCTACTTATCCTTTTTCAGGTCTTTTAACTTTGTGGTGTCCCCCATTAGTTGGTCAGTTTTGGGGGCTTTTCAATGGTTTGCTTTCAAAGTCTGGATCAAGTTCTTCCCTTTTTGGTGCTGTGGGTTCATCTTCCTGGTTCAGTGTTGGTGGTTATACTTGTATTTGCTTGGGGCCTTTAGGTTCTGAGTCTTTGAGCTGTTCGATTTTTGGGGTAGGCATTTTTTTGTGGGGTGCTGTCAATCTCAATTATTTGAGTCTTCAAATACTTGAACATGGTTTCCTTCTTGTACATTATTGCCTTATATTTTATATAAAATCTTTGTTATTCCAACCAATCACATGATCTGTGTTTGGCTGCTCCACCAGTTATGGCTTAATTTTCATAAAAAAGCATCATAAACACTAGTTCGTGTCTGACTTATCTAATTCTCTGTATTGGATAAAAAATAACTCCAAATCTCATTTCATACTACATAGAGAAGAAGAAAATGAAAACGCAGCAAGAGTATCGTGTATTTACTTCCCTCGAAACCTTTTTTTTTCGGGTCATCATATGAAATGGCAAAAGCACACACTGCTACGGCAACAGTTGCTCAGTGTAAAGCAGCAAGAATGAAGACATTTAAGAAACTCAATTCATACTGTATGGCTACTGAGAAAAATATCATCAATTTTTTAATAAAGCATGCAACAGATTTTAATTCAGACAAATTTACTCCTCCCCATGCTTGTAACTTCTAATTATAGTTTCGGGGAACAGAAACAGATTCTTGATGTTGCACCCATCAACTAAAAGAGACGAAAAAAATAGCCATCAAAAATAAATTGCACAAAATATGATGCATTGTCTAAATAAATTACATACATTTTCTACAAGCTCCAAAGCTAGATCCTTTGCCGAATCACCATCAGGATAATATACTGATCCAATAAGGTTGCTGAATTTGTCTACACCTTCCAGAACAATACGGACCTGCCAAATAAAAAATTAAATTGGGAACATTGACAGCTCCACAGATGCACAAGATGATATATACACATAGAAACCCACGTACATCTCTATTTAAAACACGTATCTCGGTAAAGTGTTTGGCTTCCCTTCCAAATGGATCTGGAGCAACTTCGGTAGATGATGCTGCAGAGGCTACAAGCCTCTGTGCTGATGTTAGTGGTTGACGAGGTTCAGAAGAAGCCTCTCCATTTGGTTCATTAGTGATTACTTCAGTGTCAACAACCATCTCTACTGGTGTCCTTCTTCCCATCGATGGGGCCTAATTCCAGGATAAAAGAGATGTGTAAGCATTAAGTAAACAATGAGGCCAAATTTTTTAAGAGAGCAGGGTACACCAAAAGGACTTTGATAATTTCCTGACAACTTACCTGTATTCCGGCAACAAAAACTTGTACAAACTGGAAATCTGGCAGCAAGTAGACACGAACAGTACTTCCATCACGAACCTGCTCAACAATTCCTTGCATTGGCCTTCCTTTATTGGCAGCCAAGAGTCCCATTGCATCTAAATTACTGGGGTCTCCAATTGCAGAGGGAGGCAAGTTCCGGATGGATGCATCTGAAGCACCAGGGACCTGCTATGAGTGTAAAACAACATATAGACATGTTATCCCAGATGCATTACACCAGCTAGGTGCCTAGGCCTGTTCCCATAGATCTAGTGAAATTAAGTCCAAAGGCTAGGGCTAGTGATACAATGCTGCCAAGGGTATGGTGCCATTGAGATCTGAAATGTCATTCAGACAACTTAATTCCTTCCCCACACGTCTTTGTCATAAATGTACTCATACTCCCTATTTAATCCATGTAATGGTTGTTAGTGCAACATTGTTACTAAAATACTTCCAAAACTCTAAACAAAGACCCTATACCCCAATCATAATGGATATCCAGTTTGGCATTTATCAATCAGATCCAGTACACAAACACTGGAAAGGAAGTCAGATTCACCAAAGATAATAAGCATATCAGATAACAGAGATAAATGTGACAGAGACGCACCACACGCCTCATTAATTTCATAATAAGATTTCCTCATCCCTGAAGAAATTATCGAAACCTTATTTTTCTCCAAAACACAGGCCAAGGCGAGATAAAAAGAGTATTCCTGATTTGTTTTAAAGCTTAAGAGAGAGAGAGAGAGAGAGTTAGAGAAGATGGACTAGCCTTGCTCCAACGGCCTACACCTTGCTGCTTAGCTTGCTCTTCAAGTCGCTGCAGTTCCGCCAGGAATGGACTTGCTTCTCCTTTCTGTTGTCCTTGCTCCCTAACCTGCATGGGTTAGATTTTTTTTGGCCAAAAGAGGCCATATGCAATATCAGGTGATTTGAAAAGTAAATCTAAAGCAGAAAATCTGTATTGTGCAGAGAGAGAAAAAGGAACAACCTTTGCCCAGCCTTCCGAAACAACTAGCAACCCAACATTTTTATCACCAAGGAAAACAGATCCAAATTCTCGTCCTATGGATGGAACAGTGTAATCTACCTTGAAGGTAACATCCTGTGGTAATAAGGCCAAAATCATCCCAATCAGACAAGGCATGTTCTTTTAGCATAGTATAGTCACGAAATAACGAGTGAAAAGCTCCAGCAGAAGCACCTTTCCTATGCAGAGCTTCCTCAAATATTCTCTGCTATCCCATGCAAAGGGTTCATCAACACCACCTCTACGAGCCTACAGTATTTATAAATATTGGACAAAGAAAAATAATGAACATCAGCAATGAGAACAGAAGAGTTATCTAGTAAATTTCCATGTACAAAAGACATCCTTGACAGCTAAATGCTAAATATGCATATGTTAGTCCTGAATCCTTAAAAGGATACTGATATGGCAAGCCACTGTCTTGTGGCAATTCCAATGAACATTGCCTTCAAACAAACAAACTATATGATATCTAAAGGGAGCAAATGCCAAAAATAATGGAAAACCAATACAGTTCTCTGCAGCCATTAAATTCCAGAAATAATATCATACAGCTACATGAGCTACGAGCATAAAACAAATACGATGATGTGCAAAGTAAAGCAACAGTGAGATTAACAATAAGCACTTCACAATTTAAAAAGAAATGAGACCATTCTGATCAGAAGAAACTTAAAAGTAACTAATGCAACAAAAATAAAAGAAAAACTTGAAGCAGTACTTGTCAGCAATGATAAGATTCCTTCATGAAGATGGCAGAAATAAAACTAAAAAATAAATATAAAGAGAATAATTTCATTTCTGGGAGAAGGGCTCCACTCAAATGTTTATCTTCTCATTTGAAGGCTAACCATCAAGTCCTTGGTGCTTTGTTCACATATACTCAGCTCAACCAAAGCAGCATGCCGAAACAGTAGGTGGCAAGAGTGTAATAAGGGTATTGTGGCTTTGTGTTTGATAAACCAACAGGTTTCACTCAAAGTTTGTTAGTTGTGATCTCGTAACTATGCTTGTTTGAAGGGTAAGTTCTTTGTAACCACCACCCCACACACAAAAGAGGTGGGGAGTTGCTCCCCGCCCCCCACCCCCCCATGAGAACCCCCAAAAACTTGCCATGTCATCGTCTTTTCAGCATGATGACATCAATCTCTCACATTGTAGGAGTGCACACTGCACCTTATTAATCCTACAGTGTGGTGCCTCGGCATTGCAAAGGGCTTCGTACAATCCACTTTGACCTCATCCAGTCATCCTTCACCCCAAATCGCTGGTCCCTCAAATGAACGACCACCCTCGGTCGTGGCAAGGATCCTCCTCCGTGTCAGCTCAACCTCCCTGCATTAAGCCCATTCTTCACCCTGTGACTAGTACCTCGGATGAAAGATAGCTCCAATCACCGTGCAAATCTCACATCACACCTGCCAAAAACTTCCTCTGTGTGCTTGGGGGGCTCTCCCTACGCTCCCCCTTTTAACATACTTGAGAACCAACTTGCAACTATCTTTGATCCACACATGAATAAAACAACCATAGCTTTGATACCACTTGTCAGGATAGAAAGCAAGAAGCGTTTCCCCAACTGTGTGTGAATCAAAGATCAAACAAGCTCAGGAAAATGCAAGGAACTACGAAACCGTAAATTGGTAATGTCGATGTAAGAATACTAGAAAATCATAATCGGCAAATGCACAAAGAAAAACAGAACACAAGAGACGAGATTTACATGGTTTGGCCAAACCTGCCTACACCCACAAAGTGAAACCCAATCTTCCATTCAGAAAAGAAGAAAACACAGTACAATCCTTGTGATTTAAACCCCAAACCCAATTCCTTGTATGCCCTTCTCTCTCTCTCTCTCTCTCTCTCTCTCTCTCTCTCTCTCTCTCTCTCTCTATGCACACATCATAAAGACAAAATCTTCTCAGGAGCACCTCTCCTCTTCCCTTAAGCAATGAGCACCTCCCCTGCTCACGCACAGTGCTTTGGTGTGTCCACACACAAACATTTTTGGTATACACCTCTTTACTTTATATAGGACTCTCATCTTGGAAGCCTCCCCCTTACCTTGATATTTCAACTCTCTTGGAAGACTCCACCTTACATGAAAGACTCTATCACCTTGGGGACTTCACCTCACATAGAAGACTCCCCCTCACATGGAAGATTCCACTACCTTATAGACTTCACCTCACATGGAGTTTCAACACCTTGGAGACTCTGCTTTGCTTTAGAACACCAATTCATTCTTTTCCAAGTGAATCTTTATGTTTCCACATACCTCACTTTAAAACTAACCTCACTTCCATTTTCCCATAAAATGGACTCACGTCACCATATGGGCTCACATCACCATGGGGCTCCACATGCAATTTCTCACAAAGTGGGTTCACCTTCTTCAAACGGGGCTGGACACATATGGGCCCCAGGGAATGTATTTTCTCATCAGATAACTCCCTCATAAATGTTCACAGGGTGAGAATCACAGAGCTGCGAATATTTTAAAAGTAAGATACAAACTACTCACTAAAGCCAGGCTGTATTTTCCATCAGATAACTCTATGTTGGTGGACAAGCATACGTCACGTAAGATAGATTACGAGGAAAGCAGTTTGTGAATATAATCCATTGAGTAAACAAGTAGATGACGAGTAAAAGTTCAAATCTAGAGAAGAATTTTGTGCGGCTAAAGCTTACCAGCCTCGGAGCAACGATAGAGGACAATGTGATTGTCTTCTCTGGTGGGAACTCTGCTTTCGAGCTTCCCATTATCACCAGGCAGTCTCCTGAAGGAACAGCCTTCACTCTTCCTCTCAACCATGATGTTGCTCCAGCTGTTGAAGCCATGTCAACAGCCAAGGTCTGCAGCGAAAAATCCATAACTAATAAGTTAAATAAGGAAGCAAGCATCTAAGCAAGGTCTGAATCTTCCTCCATTCTTTCATATGTTTCCTTCTTAAATTTTAGTAATTCCTTGCTTTTCCATGTTTATTACTTAAGATCTTAGAAAGGACAACTGAAATTCAACGATAATAATGAAAATAAATAAAATAAAATAAAATAAAATAGAAGTAGAAGCCTGCAGAATATAACAAAATGAATACAGAATTGTGATCCCAAACCGAAGCCGAAGGAAATCTTAAACCATTTAAAATACTATTGATGATGGGCCGAATTAAGATTAGGGGTTAGGGAAGTGATGCATGCAATCGAAAAATGCCTTCACGATTAGACGAACTATAATGATAAAGCAACGATTATTGAAAAGCAGAGTTAAAACAACTCCACTCAACGAGGAAATAAAATACAAAAACGCATTAGAGAGTCAAAACTTCAAAATAATGCATGCGATCTCCATGAAATCCTGTAACTCCTCCGGTCATGAGGTAGCCTTGTATTGGGTCTAGCTAAAGAAGGAACTGGGAATATCTGCAAAATCGTTATTAACTTCCTGCCAAACAGACAAACAGCTGAGAAGAAGGAAACAGGAAAAAATGCGACGATAAACATAACAATATCCAGCGTGACGACCCAAGATAGATTAAAAAAAAAAAAAAGAAGACGAAGATTCACGTATAGATGGAAGAGAATTATGAGCGTCTCAACATTTATAGATGGAAGAGATTATAGAGCGTCTCAACATCTGAGCAAGCGAAAGACGAATAAAAATCACATCGTTTTCCACAGAGACGGAATAGATCTGATGTTATCGTGCTGAGATAAGGAAGATTAGAGATCTGAGAACGACTTACCACCTCGATGTGGTCGAGGAGAAATCCTAAGCCTCTTTTGGATCGAGCAGAGAAAAATCCAGTGGATCTAAGCTCGATCGGTATTCGGTACCTTGTCCTCGAGGAGAATCAATAGTTATAACATTTTTATACCGTATCTGCAACCGGGGAAGACTTTTCTGAAGGATTCTAGCTATAATAATAGTAAGATTTGATTTACCCAAAAAATAATAAGATTTGAAGTTAGGGATTTTTTTTTTTATTTTTTATTTTTATTTAGTGCAAATGCCGATATTAGCCTCATCAGGAAATAACTAAATGGCGAGGCGAACACTTTTTTTTGGGTAAAATTACTGAAAATACCAATCTACAGTCCTACATCGCATCGAAAAAGTGCAAACCCTCTTACCGTTGGTAGTTATTAATTTGTTTTCTTTTGCCTCCCTGTGGTCAGATGGGATTGGAAACAGATCTCTCCTACAGTCGGCCTGTCCAATACCGTTGGATCTTTAATGGACGATAACCTGATCCAATAATCTTAAAAACCCCTGTTGGATAGTTGATCTTTGTTTTGTGAAGTATAGATTGGGCGCTAAGTCTCGAGTTCGAGTCTCTTTAATTTCTTGTACCTGTTCCCCACCACAATATAGTAAGAGTATGATCAATAATAAAAATAATAAAACAATGTTAGGCGGGTTGGGTGGGGGATTGATAGCTGGAGTAGATCTGATTGGATTGGGATCTCACACGAAATTGTTCTTCACTGAAATTTGATGGGAATATACAAAAAGTACATATGTGGTAAGAGTTTATGAGAAATTTCACCGGGTCGACGATGCAACCCTATGATCTACTGGTATCAAGATCAGATCATAACTCCCGGCCCACAGCTTAAAAAAAAACTATCAGGTTCTAATATTCAAAATTTATTTATTAATGAAATGACGATTATTATTTTTCTAAATATTATAAGACATCTACATTGTAACTTGGATAGATGATGTGTCTATTTCTACAGTTGAGTAAAGAACTTGATCCATATTAGTCTTGATATATATCCATACATATATTTATGAATATATGTATATATGTCCATGAATATATACCAATTTTCAATTCTAGATGGTATAGATTAAAAAATTGTAAAAATGAATAGTTTAGATTTGTCTTATGTTTTTTTAAAATATTACATTCCATTTACCAAAAAAAAAAAAAAAAAAAAACACTACATTCCTTTATACATGAACGATTATATTTTTAAAATATAATTTTAAAGTCAGAGTTTTTCTTTATCAACGGATCAAAAGGTGTGAAACATTGGAAGATGAAAATTGGAACCAAATTTAATGCACCGCCATTTATAATTTGAGTACACTAGTTAGGACTTTGGTGGAGAATAATGTATATTTTGGGGGAAAGCTTTATATGCATTTGAAAGTTATTATATGTGTCAGTTCTAGATTTACTGTTGATAAATAGAATATTACTATTGTAATCAAGATCATTATTGTGAAAGTTTTATCTTTCGGTTTTTTTTGAAGTACACAAACTACGCTAGTGTTGTGCTACCATCCTAAGCCCGAATAAAAAGAAGAGAGTTGATATATTAAGTCACACACAAACTTACCCAAAAATAAAAAATAAAAAAATAAAAAAAATAAAAAAATCTAATCAAAGTTTTAACATAGATTGACAAACATAAAAGCGTTTTATATGGGGTCAGCCTCTTGCCACAAGTAAATATATAAGAAAAATACCTTGTTTGGCGATTTTTTTTTCCCCTTTGATTATCCGTCTGGATCCTTCACCCCTGTTTTTTGACTTAAAAATGTAATTGAGAGCTAACGAATTTGGAAAGAATTTGGGGTGTTTTCGGAAACTGCAAAAGACGAGCATTCCTAACTCCTAAGATGTGAAAAGGGCATATGCCATGTGGGGTAAATGTGTAATTATTTAATACGGGAGAAAACGAAACCATGGTTCAAACTTTAAGAGGAGAGATGATAAAGTAGGAAACAAACAGCTCACTGCTCACCTCACGGGTATTGCATGTACTGCCTATTTCTACCTGTTTCGCTCATCGGAGTGTGAATCCACTTGTACCGAGCAAGACATTGTGGTTCAGAAATGGGCATGCATAATTTTGCCAGGTGGAGCATCCAGCTCAGAGAAAACTGTGGGCCATCAGCGAATACCATGTAACTTTTTTTTATTATTATTTTTATTTTTTTGTGAAATAGTAGCGAAGTAGATATGGTGAAAAATCAGGGTAATTCGCATTTACTGCAGAAGTAGGACCTTCCTTTTAAAGAGTGAGCAATGTTGTTAATTGTTATTCTTCCTTAATAACATGGAAAAAAAAATGCAAGGTTCAAAGTAAGATTATAGATATAAAATTTCATCTAGAATCAAGACACATCCACGATTAAAAAAAAAATTAGACCTCAGTGCCTAATTATCTGACTCAATCCTACACTTTGGCCAAGGACGAACGGAATATGATCCCTGTCGACCCTTCGAGGATGAAGTGTGTGGAATGTTTCCTCCTGAATGTAACAGTACTGCACACTTGTGTCGTACTTGAGCGATGAAAGGTTGGCTTTTAGGACGCTGATGAAGGGTTGAAATAGATCAACGGTAGGTGGTATTGGGGGGGTCGCCCATGGCATTAAAGGGATATTCTCCGGAGGTGGAGTAGATAGGGTCGGTGGAATGTGTGACATATCAAGTAATGGGTGGGGCCCTGGGGGGTTGGTATTAAATATGAGTAGGGGACGAGGTAGCAATGTTGATATTTGATACCGTGGAGTAATGTATAATGGGTTCAACTATTCATTGCTTTAACAAAAATTGCAAGGATTGTAAAAAGATAGGGAACATTAGCCGTTGAGTGGATAATTAGGTAGTGGGTCGGTTTGGGGTAGGGATGAGGGTGTGCATGGTAGTAATAAAGAGTTTATAGTAGGGGAAATGGCTGGTGGAAGGATTGTTGATCACGAAGTGGCCGGTAAACAATAGTGGGAAGAATCCATAGGTGGTGCGGGTGGTGGAGGAACATAAATATCTCACAATGAGCAATGCTATGAACAATATCTTCATGATTTGATGATATGACAGTAACGGGTGAATTTGAGGGAGCGGCCATGGGCAGCCCATGGCCTATACACAGTACTGTCTTGAAAATACAGTGTCATGCCCGATCTATCAAACGATTGTCAGGAGGCAGTCCACATAAAGATGGGCCGTGGATACTCAGCGGAAGAGCACGACCATCAATAGATTTAAATATTTCATCAATCTACTGTAGTCGTGGCTAACTCGGTTACATTCATACAGAAAACTGGCAATCTTTCAATCTTTGACAGTATGAGAGCTTCCTCACTTGTGCCACGCTTAAATATGATATCCATTGGAAGAGAGGTTTTGAGAGATCCAAGGCAACCCTCACTCGTAGATAGTTCAGGCGAGTTCCTTGGTGATAGCTAGTAACAATCATGGCGAAAGAGGGGGTACCCAACCCATTTGATGGGCAAATTCCATGTTGAACAAATGATAGGAACATCATAGGGTTGAACCTAGAACTTGTGATGTGATAATCTATTATTACTTATTTATTATTTGTTAATGGTATCAAATGGTTATTATTTGACTCGTAATTTTTGCATAAATGATTTTTTATAAATAATTCATAAATATAAATTATACCTAAGAGACCCTTAGTTGATCCAAATTATGTTAGAAGTATCATATTTGAGTTGTAGACTCCAAAATGAATCCAAAGAGCCCAATTTGAGCTCAATTGGAGTTCTACAACTCTTAGAATTCTCAAAATCATGTTTTTTTTTGGGTAGGTAGAGCCCCATGGGGAATTGAACTCATAACCTTTTCATTTTGAGGTGTTGATCTTTTATCAAATGTGTTATCCCCTTGGAGCTTCAAAATACACGTTGCTTGGGTTGCCTACAACAGCCTCTGCTCAACTCTCAATGGGCCTTTTTAAACATCTGAATGGGCCAGTTGACGTTGTGCCATTGGGCCTCCACATCAGATCGTATTGTTTATGACCTAGGCAGGTCAAATCGGATGGAATCACTTTATTTTTGTTGGGAATAATCCCACATTGGTTAAATTTGAAATCCTGTGTGCCTTACATATGGAGAGTCCCTTCACTTACTAGTTCGAACTTTTGAGTTAGAAACTTAACATTGTATCAGAGCTCCATATCTCTCCGTATGATCACCCAAAAAGAGGGTCCACATGCTCTGTGTATTGTCATCCAAAAGAAGGGCAACATGTGAGGGGAGTGTTGGAAATAATCTTAAATTGGTTAAATCTCGAACCTTTGTTGACTTATATATGTGCGAGTCTCTGCACTTACTAATTTGTATCATTTGAAAGCTCTGGCCAGTCCAATGGTATGAAATTAGAAACCATTTTGGCCAATGTAGGGAAACAACAATAAAATGTCATTTAAGAGTTAATCTTTTTATAGCATAATGGATGTAAATAACTCAACAATATATAGTAGAAATAATAAAATTGTAAAAACTGATTTAACCTACAGTTAAAATTAGAAAACATATGAGTTGAATCGTGTATAAACACTCTCTTTAAGATTATATTCACCCCCTATGATGCAATGGTTTCTTGTGAATCAACCTCTAAGATAGAACAGTCCCTTGAAGCCTCTCAGTTATGTGCACACAAAAGCTGGACCTCGTCAGAAGAATCGACGGCTGAGATTAATAGTCTGGGAAAACGGAGTGGGCTTGATGTTTCAAACAGAACATGAGAGAGAGAGAGAGAGAGAGAGACTGAACTGAATTCTAGATCTATTTATGGTTTTGGATGGATTTTGGTAAGGCAACGTCCTCTATTTATAGAGGACAGTTGCTCTTTCAAACGACTATTTTTCTTTGGGGCATGTCCATTCTGATGGATGATCTAGATGTTAGGATTGAGAGACACGCAAACAAGAAAAAAACATAAAGAATTAGCATGGTTCAGCACCCCATCGTGGGATGCCTACGTCCACCAGAGAAAAGAGAAATCTTTATTCCCAATAAGCCTCTTTAACTCTCCACCTAAGGATGTCAACGGGCCGGTCTGGGTCGGTTTCGGTTCGGACTGAACCGGTGTCTGGTTTTATAAGCCCAGTCCAAAACATGTCCATTTAGAGTTCGGGCTGGGGTGGGCTGCACTAGACACAATAACTAACGGGCTAGTCCGGTGTCGATTTGTTATCGGGCTGAGTTTATTGAGGTGATTTCGGATTGGTTCGGTCCAGATCGGGCTTATCGGGTTTATCGGACCCCTTTTATATGTAAACTATATAGCCTATTTTATTATTTATATCTATAAATTAGCATTATTCCTTCCATATGTATGTAATTTAATAAACTATAACAATTAACGTAATCTTTTCAACTATAGATTCACATAATTTTTTAGATCATGAAGTGAACTCTAATAGTGTAACACAATCTATTAAAATTTAAAACCATTAAAATTAAGAAATTGAGCCCGAATGGACCTTATCGGTGTTCGGATTGGGTTTTATCGATTTGGGCTAATTTGAGCTTTTTAACGGACCGGTCCAGTTTGGTTGGTTTGGGCTGAAACGATGTCAGGCTTTACAAGCTCAGACCAAAACCTGTCCATTAAGGCTCGGTCTGGGCTGGGTTCGGGTTATATCGGGCTGGCTCGGTCCGTGCTACCGGGCCGGACCCAGTTTTGACACCCTTATCTCCACCTGACAGGCTTATCTCATTTGTCAGCCTTACAGCGTTCTAGCTCTCGACTGTCAGAGGAGAATCCTCTGACAGTCCTTACAGCCTTACATAGGTTTTCCCACGTAGAGACAATATATAAGGAAACCTACAAATCCTAACCCTACCACAATTATAAGTTTATCCCCGTACATGTAGTAGACTTATATCATAATACAAATACTACCATTATAATTACGTGGACCCCATAGAATACAAGACACCAACCAAATAAATTTCCACCTAGCTTGGATTCTGTAAACCACCTTGAAGAAAATCCGTTGATATTGATTTTAAAAACATATCTCTGCCAAACCGCTACACCCAAACCAGCATAGCGCACACCCCGTCTGAATGTTCCGTACAGCTCACCACTGTACAATGTGATGTGACTCCATCTCTCCCACTGCTGCAGCATCACTAGAAAGATCATCGTCACTTATAGTCCTCCTGCAATTCCAGTTGCACCTGAAACCAGAGCCTCTTACCACCGCATCTCCAATGCAGACCTTGAGAATCGACTCCTCATCCTAGTCCTCTGCAACTCCAATTGCACCTGGAACCCAAGTCTCTCACCTCTGCACTTCCAATGCAGATCTTGAGATTCGACTTTTTGTCCCAATCCACCAGTACTCTTTTACCCCGCGGTGCAATATAAACTGGCCATTATGCGCACCGTGTCGGGATTGTAACCCGCCGTCGGATCCAACACCTGATCTGACCAGATCCACAAACAACTACCATCACCCCATCAATCTGATCAGGGTCTCCTAGCCGCCGCTGACCATCCACTCGACTACCACCAAGACCCACGTGCGATACCGCCTGGTGTAGTCGCTCCACCACCATTCGAGGCTTACCAGATTCCCTTGCAGATCCGCTGCCATACTGAGGTAAATCATATTCGGTAACCCCTGCAGGTCTGCATCACTGAATCTATTTCAATCATTTCAGAAATAGCAACTTTGAATACTCCTTCCATAATGGAAGTCCCCCGATCCATCTACTATCTCTCCTTCCCTTTTTTTTTTTTTTTGTTCTTTCAAAGATAATCGTGGAAAAAAAAAAAAAAAAAAAAAAAAAAAACCACACAACAAATGTAATCATTATACTTTTTTTTTGTCACACCACCATAATCATGATCTTGAAAATCATAGATCAAGAAAAAGTTTACAAAAAACTCAATCCTATTTTTTTTTTTTGAGTTGCTAATTCTTTTACTTTTCCAAAGGAATATCAGAGAAAAAAAAAAAAAAAACTCACCCTTTTTTTTTCCTTTTCTTCTTCTTCTTCTTCTTCTTCATCTTCATACCTTCGAAGCACTTCCCTCCTTCTCCTAGATCACTGATCGATCTATTGAATCTGGCTCTGATACCACTTGTTCGGATTGAGAGATATGCAAACAAGAAGAAAACACAAAGAATTAACGTGGTTCAGTACCCCATCGTGGGATGCCTACGTCCACTAGAGAAAAGAGAAATCTTTATTCCCAAGAAGCCTCTTTAACTCTCCACCTGATAGGCTTATCTCATCTGTCAGCCTTACAACATTCCAACTCTCCACTGTCAGAGGAAAATCCTCTGACAACCCTTATAGCCTTAAATAAGTTTTTTCACACAGAGACAAATATAGGGAAACCTACAAATCATAATCCCACCACAATTATAAGTTTATCCCCGTACATGTAATTGACTCATACCCTAATACAAATACTACCCTTATAATTACGTGGATCTCATAGAATACAAGACGCCAACTCAACATTAGATGCATTTAATCCAAGGGGTGCTTGGATCCATGGTTCAGATTGAACGCTTCTATACATAGGGATACCTATGTATGTATAAATACATGTACGAATAGGTAAATACACTACCTTATGTATGAGTGTACCTTTACCCCTCAAATGGTATATGATACCTCCCTTCCAAAAAGGAACATACATAAGGCTACGTATCCACATCTGCATCTACGGAGGGATGGCTCACACACGAGTTAAAGACAAACTGTAACCCTTAGAAGCCTCCCTCAAGAGTGAGAATTCATTTTAAGGGCTCAACATATATTGGGACACCCTCTGCTTATATACTTCTCTTCTCATTTGTCCTGGAGCAATGTAGGATTAAAAATCCCTATTAATTAACTTAATCAAGTCAAAACAAAACCAAAATATTTTCCCACTTAAAGGAAGAAACAAAATTTTTAAATCTTTTGAAACTTTTAGTTTGTTTAACTTTTAAAACAAGAGCCAAAATATAGGTTAAAAAGACCTTAATATTTGTGGAAAATTTTCTCCTGTTTCTTGCTGCTTGATTTTATTTGCATCAATATGGAATCTGCCTTTTCCCCATAAGTTTCACAAATTCCCTCTTAGTTTATAGTATTTTTCAATCGAAAAAATCTAGTTTTTATATTTTTTATTTTTTAATAAACAAAAAAGGTTTGATTGGAGCCTAAGCTAAGGAGGGGTATGATCCAAAACATCTCACGCTCAAACCCCACCTCTTTTATATTTAAAATTCCCATAATACATTCCTCTTTTTCCAACCACCCCACAAAAATACCCTTTTATTTTTCCGAAAGCGGCCCCACCAACAAACCCCTCCCTTCTTCTAAAGTGCCCTTTCATTGAAACATGAATAATCACACTACTCGGACAGCAGAGTTTTTTGTTCGATCTAATTTTGTCCAATATTTGTACGCCACTGCCGTGGAGAAAGAACGAATTTTCTTTTGTATTTTTGGAGTCGGCTGAAAGTCTGAAACTGATAAGAGGGCGAGGCGATCATCGACTATAGCTATATCGTCGCGACATTGGGGATTCTGAGAGCAATGGGCCATGAGCCAACAGTACGGCTGGGACAAGGATGCAGCTCTGCTAATCTTCCGTAATTTGTCGGAACGGTTGGGAATCTGGGTGGTCATTCTCTGCGTTCTTGGGGTTCTCAGCTTCCACTTACTCTCTGCTCGCCCCTCCTGGTTGTCTTCGAAGCCGGTGCTTCTCTTGCTATTCTCTGCGTCTTCTCTGCTAAGTTTCTGACGGTCTCTCCTCCTTCCTTTTGGATCGGCAGGTGACATATCCAACTTCTGTTGACTATCTGTCTTTCCTCTGAATTCCCTCTTTTTTAATGTATTTAGATATTCCAAATGCATTTATGTACATTGTGAAAGGTAGTAGATGCATTTTGTGTTTTTGGAGCGCTTAATTGGGATTTGGGGTTCGGGATGGCAATAATTATTTCTGGACATATCTGCTTCTTCTGGTTCTGTTTATGGCCATCCTCCATTGGGTTATAGTTCCTAAGAGAGATTGTCAAGGCTATTCAGGGTCATATCTTATTGATGAACTTGGGGTCAGTAGACGCCAATTTGAAGCTGGTCCTTTTATTAACCCCGGCTTGGATGGGGCAACTAAATTTCCGATTATGCAGCTCTGGTCCTGCATCTCGGAGGCTTTACTGGTCTGAAACAAAAAATTTGGCACCTCTATCGACCATGGACATTGGATAATAATCATGAGCAATAGAGAGATGCCATTCAAATATGACCAATATAACACCCCACTGGTTAATCATGAGCGATCGATACAAAGAGAGCTATTATATAATAAAAAAAACCCCTATAGGTGTCAAAACTTCCTAGAGGAGAATTCTTCCCATCTAATAGAAAAACTAATGACCCAAAAAGAGTATATAATTGAATTTACCTTCGGAGGAGAACCCTCCTTATCATACAAGAAACCCAAAAGGCGGAAAAAAACTCAAGTAGGGGAAGTCCAATGCTTTTCCCTCTCAAATAGAACAATGAGTGGTTCACACTCCTAGATACCTGGGCATCATGACTAAATTGTTGGATTTGTGTGGCCTAACACAGGTTTATTGTGTTATTGTTATATATTCTCTTTAGACATTTTTATCTCTATTTTGAAGTATATATATGTGGCATGTGGTTTACATGTTTTGTGGTTTATTAATTGTTTATATGGTATCATTGTTTTTTGTCTATTGTATTAATGAACTGATTTTGTGGATGATTATTCAAATGAGCCACTTTGTAGTCCTCGGTTTGACTGCACCTATCATGATGCGCTATGTGCTTACATAGGTATTGATTGGATCATGATAGGTTTGAGGGGTGCAAGTCAAAATTGCTTAGACTATGGGAGACATGGGGACTAGTTTCTCAACGGTCAGTGCACATATGGTCTGTGAAGTCCTTCATGAAATGACCTCGTGTATATTGAGTGGTGACCTTAATGCCTATGTTCATTGCCAGTGATTTGACAATTATTAGAGTGTAAGCACGTACCTACAAATTGCCAATTTAAACGAATTTATTGTGTTTGATTTTGCATCAAATGTTTTTATTTATAAATATAAAATATTCTTTATTTTTATTTTCTTTTGCAAAACCGGTGATATTTTTTTTGGTTTTATGAAAATGACAGTTTTGTATTTTTTGGTCCCCATTTATTATCTAGGGGTTCTTGTTGTAATTGTCAGGGTATGTCAAAAGGCAATCTAGATATGGCATTAGGAGGGTAGCATCTCACTTAGGGTTAGACTTTATGACTAATCATCTCCTCCCTAGAGTTATAAAACATTTCAAGCTCACACAGGCAAGGGGAAGAAAAAGCTCAAAATACCAAGATATGGTATACCTGTCGAGCTAGGGTGAACACCTTGATTGCTTGTGAGATCCTTGAACATCAAGTGGCTTCATTGTATAATTATCAAAAATTCTTCAATAAAAGAAAGAGTTTTTTCATCAAAAGAGAGCATTCTTCAACAAAAGGTAGAGTGCTTCAACAAAAGATATTTTCAAATCGTCAAAAAAGGTATGACACTCTTCTTAATTTCTTAAAATAAACAAGTGACATGACATTCGTGATAAATTTTCATCTTTGGTATGATATTGGAAATAACATTGAGATTCATGTAGGATGTTTTTCCAATATAAACCACAGCTTTGAGTGTGTGTGTGTGTGCTTGGATCCCAATGACATTCAAGGTTAGGCAAAGCTGTTAGCTTCTTGTTGCTTAGGCAATGCTCTCTTCCGCTGCACTCAATGTTCATAATTTTTCTTGCCGCCTACCGCCTGCCCGGGGTGTGGGGGACTTGTCATTTTTGATCCTTGTGAAACCCAAGGCTTTTCCTGATGGCAACTTGCAAGTATAGGAAGGGAAGGGAAATTGATTTTAAAAAACAGATTTTTGTAATCTATTTAAAATTCTTATCATTTTTATTCATTCAACAAAAAAAAAAAAAAAATTCTTATCATTTTTAGTGATTATACTTTTTTTTAGATGTAATTTTTACTTCCATTCAAAGGGATTTGATTGTAAAATAAAGTAAAAATTAATAACTAAATTTGGAATGATTTGAAGTTAGTAACACAATCATATTAGGTAATGATTATAAAAATTTCTCTTTCAGGTTTTACTTGAATACGTTTCTCTTCTATTTGTTTCCTTGCAACCAGGCAGAGACCAAATGTCTCGCATCTAATTTCATTATTTTGCTCTATATTTTAAAAACTGAAGTCTACATTGGCCAAGTCATGCACTATTATATTATTCATTTAGTGGAAAGAATTGGCTGAATATGGCATGGCTTTTGACTGCGTGGAAATCATATTCAATCAAATGTTAATACTGCCTCAACTCTGTAGTATAGTAATCAGTGCTGCTGCTAATTTCACTTCTCGCCTTCCCCATTCACCCTCCACCAACAGGTTGTATGTCCAGTGTGCAAGTCAAAGTGCAACAACAATTTTTTTTGTACTGTGGAGCTACAAATAAATTGCTAAACAATGTGGTGCTTGCATTAAATCTTGATGATGTTTCAAACGAGCTGCAGAAAGCATAGTCTAAGAGAACCAAAATAAACCAAAGCACAGTCTATTAGTTCTATTATTATTATTTTTTAACTCCATCCGGATCTATTTAAAGTTTTGGTGCTTTAAAGGCCCTCTTCTTGTCCTTCTTAAAGATATAGCACTTTTACTCCTGTAAAACTGTAGAACCATTTCCTCTCCTCTTCTGTTTGATTATCTTTGTCTTCCTCCCCTATAATTTTGAATTATGAATATCCACTTGGTGAACCCTTCCTGATATATGTAACAAACCTCGTTATGACATAGGGTTGTAATGATGCTGATCCAAAACGGCCCATATCCCCCATCTGTTAGTTGATCCAACGATCATGCTGAGATCATGTTCTCCAATCTTCTTTCCTATTTCTTATCACCCTTCACGTTTTCTATTCCACAGTAAGCAACCCAATCTGTCGGTGACTGCGTCAGCTTCTTTCAACTTGTCCACTTGAACGGCCTAAGGCCATCAAGGTGTGGAAAAGCTGCATCCCGTTCTCCTGCAAATCGACTAATACCACCAGCCAAGCTGACTCCGTTGTAACCCCAGATCCAACCCTAGGAAGCTGATGATGATGCAGATGCTGAGTAGAAGTGGGAGTTGGTTTCAACTGACCTGTCCCTTAATGCATTGCCATTGATTGCACTGAGCCCACAGGCCTGCCTTCTCCTTTTTTTTTTTTTTTTTTTGGACGGAGGAGGAGATGATTGTTTTGGCTATCATATATATTTCGTGTTGGCTGTTGGGTTGTACTTGCATAATGAGGCGTAATTACTCATATATTTCCATCTAAAACATTATTTACTCTCACTAATACTTCTAATCAATTACCTACAGAGTTATACTCATCAACCAGCTTTCAGAATCTTGGTTCACTGTAAACCCTTCATTTGATCTTAGGTTTGTTAACATCCTAACCCACATTTTCAAATTTGAGAACCCCAATTTAAATTCCCAAAACCTTATATTTGGATATTATGGTAGATGCTGCATTAGTTTGGTCTTAGAGCACCTTGTTGTGCTGTGTGGTTTCACTTATTTAGTTGTGATGGTGTTTACTATACTTAACACCACTATCCTGTCTGTGATATAAATACAAAGTTAACCTGAGTAAAGTAGGGTATTTAGACGTTATTTGGTAAATGATAGAGAGTTTGAAGATCATAGCTGAGTTATCATCTTGAAGAGCTTTTGGGGTGAAATACCAAAGGCTATTGGAGGAGCTATTTAGGAAGTCTTGGAGATTCTAGCTGAGGTTTTCATTGATCTATTGGACACAGTATGTGAGTTTTTTAATGTTCTATTTTGGGCATCTTGAAGGTTGGAAGCGCTTGGTATTGGTATCTTGAACCTTAATGCTGGAGTTCAGTCATGAATTGATGTTTCATTTATAATTTTGATTGGTTGCAAGGGAAATAAAGGGAAGGAAGTGAAAATTTTTGCCTTAAAAAAACTTTTGTAATTATCACTTTACGTTATTTTGTAATTAACTCCAAATCATTTCAAATTTGATTATTTATAAATTTTATTTTACTTTGCAATAAATTTTGTTTCCACTTAAATTGTAAAATGAAAATCACCTTGAAACGTCTAATTACTAAATATAGTAAAATTTTAAAGTAAGTCATACAATGATGCTAGATAATGATTACAAAGGTTTTTTTTTTTCCTTTGTTTAATGAATTTCCCTTCTTTTCCTTTCCCTTCCAACCAAACGGAGCCATCAGGTCTGCCTTTTCGGTTTTTCTGCAAGTCCATTTGTGGTGCTATGGCATGAAACTGTAATGTTTGTTTGTGTTTAATTTGCAGCTTAGTTTCAGTTATGAGTTTTTCTTCAGTGTTTCTGTTTACAGCTTATATTAGTCTGGAAGCAAATGCTGGCCCATTCTGCATTTTGAGTCTAGAATGGCGATGCTTGAATGGCGATGCTTCACGCTATACCCCATTTCTCATTCAACACTAGGAGAATACATTCCAATAATACATATCCCACACAGCCTTAGACTCTTTTTCTCAGAGTTCAAGCTCAACAATGGATTGGGCACATTGAAGCAAATATATTCGCCATGTATCTATGGATGGAGATTTGTCCTTGCACCCTTCTCACCCATTCCCTCATATGTCATCAACTATGCATTGGCTGCCACATGAGTTGATTTTCTCATGGAGTACTCCTTCCTACAATTAGTGCATGCCTATGATTTTACAGAACACATCCCTTGGCCTTCTGCAACCTGCTCCCAGAATCTCAGTTTTTGTCTTTTCCCTCTGCTGGGATCGTGCCAATTATTCTCATGTCCTGGAGGATAAAAAAGTACTCATCAGAGGTCTTTTTGGGTGAATCCTCTTGCATAAGGATGTTGATGACTGTACTAGGGCTTTAGACTCATCAAACTCATTAGGAGAAAAAGTTAGGTTGGGGGTGAAGATCCGGAGAGAAGAGGATAAATGGATTCTATCAAAATTGAATGATGGCTTCTTCATCACATCCATTTTAATCTCTCTCTTGCTGAAAGGTGGTAAAAAAAAAAAGAAAAAGAGAAATTGGAATTCGGGACTCACACCCCATTGACGGTTTCTCAAAGGTGTGGGATGCTTACCATTTTGGGAGAGAGGATCTCTGTTACGATCACGTCACTTGGCTCGGAAGAAGTGATAACATTGCAAATGGAACCGCAACGTTGTAGTCATCGTAGGATGAAATTAGAGGTGTGGTTGATTATAACCATAGGAGATATGGTTTGTTATAATTGTAAATGATCTGTAACTTAATAAGAATCGTAGCTTTTAGAAATTGTAATTGGCTATATAAACAGCAGGAGCATGGAATAGAAGACATCGATCAATTTTACATGTCATTCTCTCTAATCTTCTTCTTTTAGGAGACCGGTTACCCTCGAAATAGTCATTTCTGATACGAGTTTGAATCATTGATGCTTTCACTAGAGTGCTCACTCCCTATGACAGACGACACTCATTCTCAGCAGCTCGAGAATTGTGTGAATCTTGTAGGTGAGACCTTAACACAGAATGGCAAACGACTCGATGGAATCGAGTTTTCTTTGGCTGAGCTCTCTCGGTTAATGGCATCCATGAAGGAGAAGATCGATCGGCTCTTGCTGTTCTGCGGCCATCTCTCTTTCGCCTACAGACCCTTTGGCCATCAACCATTACCTGGTTTCCCCACTTCCTGTTTCCTTTTCTTTGCTCAGTCCGCCTACATACAACCTCTCTAATTACCTTCGGCTCGAACAAGCAATCTGCCTTCCACAAACCCTCAGTCTTCCACAAACCCCTGTCTCTCCCTCACACCCCAGGCCGGCGACCAAATCTCCAGGATCTCTGTTCCCCAAACTCCACCACAATCTAGATGCTACTTACCAAAGAAGGATCCATCTCCGACAGAAGACCTCTCCATTGTTGAGGAGCTTTTACCTCTTCAACTTGCAACAGATTGTACTTCTGTTGCTTCGAAGACATCGGCAACATCAATGTCATTGTTGAAGGAGACAAGATTGCCAGGTATGGTGCAATCGTGGCTCAGAGCTGAGATGTATGGGACGGATCCATCTCATTGCAAGCCTCGACAACTCTTCCTTTTGGTGTATGCTTGGACCGATGATGATCTGTCAAATGATGAGCTGACGGTTGGGTTAAAACCCCCACCGCCACTCCGAGAACGACTCAAGCTTCATTCTGTGGTTCCACCTCCTAAGACCATCGATTCTGATTCTACCATCCCAGGTGACGATGAATCAGTGATGAACCAGCGAAGGCAGCAGCCAGAACTCCAGCCTCATAGGACAATGATCATCAATCGAAGGCGATCAAATAGGGAAAACCTAGTCTGCCTTTTGTCATTGTTCTCCGGTAATGATGATCTATGCGACAGTGTCATCATTAAGCTATGTGCATCAGGGATCACGATTGTTGCCAGAGCGATCGCGTGGATCGTGGCTCCAACGTTCGTGCTCTCTGTCTTCCAGTGTTCGTGCTTTCATTTCATCCTTGCGCCAGAGGTAATTGATAGGTGTGATATTGCTGAGTCGTTAGTCCGTGAGATTCAGAAATTTTATTGCCCTTTCAGGGATTGTTTTGCCATGGTGGTGAATGATGGGTTGGAGATAATTAGGGAATCAGAGTGCCTCGTTTGCAGGAGACTGTTCTGTTCACAATGTAATGTTCCATGGCATTCGGGAATTGTGTGTATAAGCTTTCCAAAACTGGATCGACGTTCTTATGGTCCATTCCGTGCGTTGTCTCGTGTCGGAAAGGTGGTGTATAAACTGGATTTCCCTCCAAAGGCACGCATTCGCCCTCTGTTCCAAGTACTGCATTTAAAGATATTCCTCGGTGAATCGACCCCCTGCCTGTCCTCATGGCACTACTCAGTCATCGCAACATTCGTCGACAAGGTTGGATTGGAGAGTGTGGGACGTTCTGCTGAGCTCATGGAAGAGGTATCACGAGATATAGACAAAATTCTGATAAGCTTTAATGAGGGGATGGACGATGTTTTCCCCTTGGAAGTTGTGACACCTATGGTCTGTGAGGCTTACGAACGGGAGGTTAGTAAAGCTGAAGCTGGTGATGCTGCCGTATTCAATTTGAAGGGACTTATCTTGAAGACCACTCACATCTCTTCGAGGTTTATCGCTGAAGCTTTGCTTGTGGTGGTTTTGAGTTATGGAATGTTGAAGGTGAGGATTGCAGTGGCTAGAGCTGTGTACAAACTGGGGTCCTACACCAAAACAAGAAAGGAATTGGGTGAAGTTTGGTCTATTCCTCTTCTGATGAGGCTGAGTGCATTCCAATGCATGAAGGCAATTTGTTTGTTATTAGGTCCAGATGGAAGCATGAAGCTTCGCCACCTCAACTTCCTTTTTTAGATATTTTGTTTTGCCTATGACACTTGTGTCATTGCTGTAGCTGTTTCTATAGGAAATTCAAATAAGAGACTACCCAAAAGGCATTCAGAGCAAGTTGATCTTGCGGTTAGAGTGTTTGAAAAAAATACCTCAACCTAATGTCATCTCAAGGAATTCCGTAGTTTTTGGCTTGATCGATTCGGGTTGGATGCCTAACAGAAATGTAATTTCTTGGAATTGTTTAATCGATGGCTATGCTAAATCAGAGTTTCTTAAAAATGGCACGGTGTGTATTTTCTCGGATAAACGGGAGGAATTCAATCAACTGAAACATTATGATCGGTGGGTATGTTGGTGGTTATGTCTGTTAGGATCGGGAGAACGCAAACAAACAAGAAGCACACGAAGAATTAACGTGGTTCAGCACCCCATCGTGGGATGCCTACATCCACCAGAGAAAAGAGTGACTTTCTTCTATTTCCAAGAACAGTCTACAAAATTCTCTACCTGACAGGCCTATCTCATCTGTCAGCCTTACAGCGTTCCAGCTCTCCACTGTCAGAGGAGAATCCTCTACAGCCCTTGTAGCCTTACCTAGGTTTTCCCACACAGAGACAATATATAGGAAAACCTAGAAACCCTAATCCCACTACAATTATAAGTTTAACCCCATACATGTAATAGACTCATACCCTAATACAAATACTACCCTTATAATTGTGTGGACCCCACAGAATACAAGACACCAACCCAACAATGTCATCGCAAACCTTATAGAAGATGGTCGCACTTTGTTTGATCGAGTGCCTCTGCAGTTGAAGAAATTGGGTACTTTCAAACTAATGGTCGACTGCGGTTGTTTTTCCTTCGATATCCAACAATTTGCCCAAGTCTTTATTCAGTGTTTTTGTAACGAGGCAAATTTCTCGATTCATTCTCCAATGAATTGGTGGATGGATATCAACGAATGTATCGGCTGACTGTACCTAGAGCTGATGGAAGGAATTGGCAATGTTACGATCATACCACCTGGCTCGAAAGAAGTGATAACATTGCCAATGGAACTGCAACGTGATAGTCACCGTAGGATGAAATTAGAGGTGTGGTTGATTATAACCGTAGGAGATATGGTTTGTTATAACTGTAAATGATCTGTAAATCAATAGGAATCGTAGCTTCTAGAAATTGTAATTGACTATATAAACAGCAGGAGTATGGAATAGAAGACATCGATCAATTTTACAGTCACTCTCTCTAATCTTCTTTTTCTAGGAGGCCGGCTACCCTCGAAGTAGCATTTTTGATACGGGTTCGTATCAATCTCCTTATTGGTTTTTCTCGTTAGTTTTATCTTTCTGTTTTTTCTTTTTTTTTTCTTTTTCTTACGACTCTAAGAAATAAAAAAAAAAGAAAAAAGAAAAAAGAAAAAATCGTCTGTATAATGGTCAGATTTTTGTTGATGAAAAATGTTGCTTTTCTGCAATGACAAGTTGCTTATTTTGGTGATCTACAATCGCGGTCACAGTACTGTTCAAACTTGGAAGTAGTCTATTATACGTTGGAAGATGAAACTTTTGAATGGTTTCCTATATAGTTGTGCTGGTGCTGCTTATGTAGACTCGTTTAGGCTAGGTAGGAGCATCTGGTGTTTGAACTTCCACTATATTGTAAACCCACCCTCCTAGGCTTGTGCTTTCCATTTCCTAGTCCAGGCGTACAGCACTCCAACTTCAGCACGGTAGAAACGGTTGTGCCAGGAATAGGGCTTACAGTAAGTCATGAGGAACTCATAATTTGATCATATGGCCAAAAGCCTGTAAATTTAAGCAACGGACCTCTTCTTCTTGGAACCTAATCCATGTATTTATACATTGAATCCAGCAGTGAACTCCACGTCTCAGTGGCACGTTACTTGCGGTACCTGCCATATCCCTACCTATTAAAACAAGACAACAATTGAACAAGGGATGCAGCAGTTCTTTAAATTTCAGGATCAGTGAAATGATGAAAACCTGGGTCTCTTCTTGGTCTAGCACCATTCTATTAATATTCAGCCTGCTTTCCATCATCTCCGGTACCATCCTAACTTCGTTTGCGGAGAGTGGGGATCCTCTCCAGGATACCTGTCCAACAAGCCCTACAGCCGGGCCGGGGCAGGGGCAGCAGGAGGCCGCAGTCTTCATGAATGGCTTCCCCTGCAAAAACCCAGCTGCTATCGTTGCTTCTGATTTCAAGAGCTCAGATCTGAACCGTAGGGGAGACACAGACAACTTCATTCGCTCGTCCATGAACATCATCACGGCAGCGAAATTCCCTGGCTTGAACACGTTGGGTCTCTCGATTTCCAGAACGGACGTAGACGTTGATGGCATGGTACTGCCCCATTCTCACCCGAGGGCCTCAGAGCTGATGTACGTTAGCGAAGGAGTTGTGGTGGTTGGGTTTGTTGGAACTGGAAATCGGATGTTCCAGAAGACACTTGAGGAAGGGGATGTGTTTGTGATCCCACGTGGGTTGCTCCATTTTAGCTTGAATGCGGGTTTCGAGATTGCCACCGTCTTCTCCGTGCTCAACAGCCAAAACCCCGGAGTGGTGAACGTCACTGAGGCCATGTTTGGAGAGGAGGATACCTATTTGTTAGAACGACTGATGAGTAGGCTTCGTGGCATTTTCCTTCCCGACTCAATTGAATTGAATTGAATTGAAGTACAACTTCTACGCACTATATATATATATATATATATATATATATATATATATATATATATATATATATATCAATCTTAATGTATAATGTCGTATATATATATATGTGAATCACTGTATTTTACTCAAAAAAAAAAAAAAAAAATCACTGTAGGCTATGTTTGGTTGCAAGGGAAATAAAAAGGAAAGTGAAGGGAATGGAAGTGAAATTATTTTCCCTTCTGAGTCGTTTGGTTGCACGAGAAGTGAAGTGAAATTAATTTTACACCGATTGTTTGGTTGGATGTAAAATTGATGTAAAATTTCAAACTTTTATATTCTAACATATATTTTACTGAAATATAATCTTTTTCTAGTCTATTTACTAAAATTTATATATTTAATGACTTGACCTACCATTAAATAAGTGTTAATCGTGCTTATCACTATCTAATTGCCCCACCTTTGATGAGTAAGAATCCATTAAAGGCTTATGTTCATTGATGAGTTCGAAAATTCTTAAATGATTATTATTAACATTTAAAAATAGACTCAAAGACCATTTGCCAATTTATCCAAATTGTGATCAATATTTAAAATCTTAATTTTATACTTATTTTAAATATTTTTTTATCTACATATTAAAAAGAAAAAAAAATACTCAGACCTCCTCTTGACATTTCATTTACTACAATTGAATCACCCATGTTATTCCCCTTGAAGTGGCAAACCACTACTGTCTAGAGTTACAATTTGCCCTGTCAATTTCTTATGCATTGAATACAGTGGAAACCTATTGAAATGGACACATATTCTATGAAAAAATCATCCATCTAATGAGCTTGAACACAGTGGAAACTTGTTCTGAAAACACCTCAACAAGGTGATACCTAAATTTTTATATACAATGAATTTTCACATAAATGGGGTCTCTCCCAGGGATTCAAATCGTCTCCTCCCTGTACTTCAGGGAAGAGGGGCGGCGACCCCAGTGGATGGTCGTCGCGTGGTAGTCGGATGAATCCGATCCCTCCGTTCGAGCCGACACTCCCTTGTCGGCTCGGCTTATCAGCTTGAACGGAGGGGTTGGATTCATCCGACCCCCACGCGGCGACCATCCACTGGGGTCACCGCCCCTCCTCCCGAACTACTGGGATGAGACGATTTGGATCCCTCTCCCAGTCAAATTTTCTTGTTCTTTTACCATAACAAGAATAAAAGAAAACATATTTAACTGACAAAGTTTTCCAAATTAAAACCATCATTAATCTATTCATAGTCTTCATCATTGGACTTCTCATTTGAGTGATCACTTCCATCTTTCCACTCCTCATCGTCTATAGAAGAAGTACTACCTTCTGCTTATCTTCTGCTGTAGCTTTACCACTTTTCTCCGCATTGAATCAAGCCATTTAATTTAAACCTACAAGGATTAGAAAGAACCAAACCAAGTCATTTAAATGATTGAAAATAGAGAAGAAGTGACTGAACCCATAAATAAAGGGTGCCATAGAAAAGTAAAAAGTTCAGAAAAATATAAGATGCCCATGTAGGAAACCAACTCTTTAAGATTATATCCACAAGAGAGAACCAATATGAAAAACAAAGTATTACCTCGAAAAAAAAAGCATTTTGACAAGTTCAAGATGCCAACAACAAAAGTCCTTTAGGTGGCTGATACTAATAGTGTAATTAAACTCAAATATTGAGCTCTCATGTCCTATATATCCATATTTAAGTTTTTTTTTCTCTCTTTTCTATACCCCAAGTAGAGGGTATGATTCAATAAAATATTGGTAAAATGGTAGTTAATGGATAGATTGGATCACCCACAATTCAACCGTTTGGGTGATAGTTACACATGAATTCTGAAAAAGCATGGATTATATATACATCAGTGTGAAAAATAATGAATATTGGATTCAAGGTTTTAGTAATCAGTTTGAGGATCTCTGCCAAAATCAATTCCAATCCCACTGGAATCAAATGGAATCATAAATCGGGTTAGACCGATTCTGATCCTTTCGGTTGATCCAATTCTAATTCCTAAAACCTTGATTGAATCCTTCTGATGAAACAAAAAGCTGGTGACAAAAGAAAGTTTTTTTTTTCTTAATGCCATTATGATAGACAACTAAAATGTAAGGCATACATAACAACAACAGAATATACAAATATATAGAAAACGGAAGGGCTTTCTCTACACACATTACAATATATATTCTTAGAAGAAGCATAGCAATATAGAATTTCATCAAAGCACAGAAAATAGCAGCTAAGCAAATAGTACAAGAGCAGCCTCAATCAGAAAATAACATTGTAAGATAAAACCACTCTTCTTTCCCCAGCAAGGGGCAAGATCTGAAAGCTACTATGCTGGGGGTAGCTAATAGCTATTGATGATCCTAGAATAAGATGTTGATGGAAACAGATTACTGATGGACCTACCTCCCAAATCTTCAAACGATACAGAAGATAAACAAAGTTTGATCAAATGGTAAGAAGCACTCACCTTCCTCAGCTTGTAGATTAGGAAAAAACTGACTGATCCAAACCTGGCTAATCAGATGCATCGCCTCTCAACGATCCAAACCTCACTGATCAGATGTGAACTAGGGCTTTTCAAACCAAATCGCAGAGAGGGATAAGGTGAAGCGGCAGAGAGAGCCTTTCGACTACTTTTTTGTTTTCAAATTTTCGTGGTTCGAGAGTTGAGAGTCAAGGGTCGGGTTTTAATTTTACTTTGTTTTTTGGTCGGGAAATAAAAATGGAAAATTTTTAACACAATGTAAAAAATATAATACAGGGGAAATTTATTTTTCTAGCAAGTAAACATAAAAAAAATTTCCCCAGTAAAATATATTTCACTTCTCTTCAGAATATTTCCCTTCTCTGGCAACCAAACAAAGCCGTAATGTTTAGATCTAAGACTGAGTACTTCGGAAGTTGTTTCAACTACGTATGTACGAAGCCAAGGAAGTAGTTGCGGTCCTTTGCTTGTATATGTCTTCTACGCTAGCACTGAACCTCGTCTCTTTTCTTTGGGCATTCCCTTGTTTATACGTACTGAATAATAAACAAGAAAGATGCAGGCATGCTGACCTCACGAAAATTTGGATAGTAATTCAGTTTCACTACTCATCCTCCTAATTAGTCCAATTTATCTTCTTCTTCTTTTTTTTTTATTATTTTAATCTTAGGTGTTCTAGCTCTCTTCTTCAAACGAACCCTACCATTGCATGCTACTATTCCATTGCCCAGACATAGCTGTGAAAAATCAATGATGATTGACAATGACAATGCGGCGTTATGGAGATGACACAACATTAATGGTGATATACATACCTACCTCCACCTGCAATCTAGTTAGTTTCTTGGCCTAGTTAGCTCATCTCAATTCTTAGGATCCACATCTTCTCCCGCCTGAGTTTGGGCAAAAGAGTTGGCGGCCCGGATGGATGGTCGCCACCTGGTTCTCGAGTGAATCCGAGCCTTCCATCAGAGCCGATACCCCTCTCTGCTCAGCTTGTCGACTGGGGTGTCGACTCGGATGGAGGACTCGGATTCACCCAAGAGCCAGATGGTGACCATCCATCCAAGCCGCCAACTCTCCTGTCCAAACTCAGGCGGGAGAAAATTTCTATACCAATTCCTAACCATGAATGAGTAGGCAATGGCTATCTCTCAATAGTCACTACTTATTTGTGCAACTTCTTTTCTTCTCTGGCTAATATTTTCTGTCTTTCCCCCTTATTGGTCGTCTATCTTTCTTCCTTGTTTTCATGGCCTAGTTCAACCTGAACATGAAATCTTGAAAAATATATGGGAATATATTGTTTATTTGGGAAAAGCAATCTAAGGTGGGATAGAATCTCTCACCCCTGGCCCCTACACTCCCTCCCACTTTATAATTCGTTTGAGACTCCTATTACCAATCGTGTTTTCCCCTCTTTCTCTCTCTGGTTTTATTGGGTCCCGCCCTGTGGTTCTAAATCAAGTGAAACCAACCCTTGTGTTTCCGGAGATGGATCATCGATCTGTAGCTGCAGTAAACCTGCAGGAAAGCCAAAGCTTGTGTTTTCTGGACTCAAATTTGTTGAAAGGATTCTAACAATTATTCAGTGATGAACTTCAAGTATTGGATGACGAGAAAGAAGCTGAACACCATGAGACAATGTTTTTCCGTGTTTCCAAGGGGAGGAGGAAGCGAGGGTTGTCGTTGGTCGTTACTTGGGAAGCCCAATCCACGGGATCCGAAAACATGCGGTTTTTGACTAGTGTGACATTGGTCCACTGTATCCACTACACTATAAGCAGATTTCATCACCTGTGGGCCTGTGGCGGTGTCGGCTGATGGGCTCTCTGGGCTGTGGGGCTGTGGCAGGCTACCCTGCATTCCTTCTTTTACTTTTAGACCTTTACTTTTCTTATTTCTTTATATAAAAACCCCAGCTAGCTAGCTATTTATAAATATAAGGATATTCGGAATGAATCCCTCCCTAGTTCCTAGTGGGCCAGTGGCTGTCCCTTGATTCCCTTGATCGAGGTCTTTGGGTCTTTGGGTCTTTTGTTGGGGTAGTGTTAGAGAATTCCAAAAGTTCTATCAATCCGGAGACCGGAATCCCCGGATTTTCCTGCGTATAGCTAGATTGTGCCACACAGCCAAAGTATCCGATACTTGTTCTTCTGCCTCACCTCAGTCGGACTTTTAGATCCTTGATTGGGCTGGAACTTGGACCTTTTTAGATAAAGATAAGACTATATAAGTGTAAGAGGGGTTCCAATCAGATTCCAGCTCGATCCCTGCATAAAAATTATTCACATGTGCTCAGATTTGTCTTTTTTTTCAGACACCACCCCCCCAGCTGCACATGCCCTGTGACCCTACATCCCGACAACCCCTATAATCCATACATTTCATGATAAGAATGCTAATCAGGCTCCACTCGAATAGTTAGTTGATCCAACGACCAAGGATCAATCAGCACACATACCTATACATAGTATTTATTAGGTCAAATTGATTTCCCATTGTTGGCAGTTGTCCAAACGACTGATGAAGATCTTTGTGAATTGTCAGCTTGATTGTGTGGGTGTTGTTGGGTCATGAGTGTTGGATAATAAGGGCACAATATCCCGTGCCAACATTTATTAAACTCTATTATCCCCTGCCCTCTCTTACTTTCACTTACTTATACGGTATACCTAATAATTGAGACGGTTAACAAATGCCAAACCACCCTCCAAACTCTAATCTAATCATAAATTCATAATCGGATGCAAACCCTGAATATGTGAGTGGTCTATCCTTATCCCTCACTTGTAGACTGTAGCCACGTCTCTCCTTTCTTCATCTCCATTGCTCCACACCTCCACTTCTTCTTCCTTTCCTCTTTCCATTTTTACCTCTTTTTTTTTTTTTTTTTTTTTTAATGAGAAAATTACAGACACTTCCTCTACTGTTGTGAAACTATATAGAATTCCTTTATAACAATGTTATCATACACTCTCACCTATACCGTTACTTTCAATTTAACGACAGAAGGATAATTTTTTTAGGACAAAAATACCCTTACTAAGTGTAAAATGACCTAAAAGGGTTTATTGTTTAGTCCTCCTAACAAAACCCTAGTTCCTCTTTCTTCTCTTCTCTATTGCTGTTTTCTTCTCCACTCCCCGATTTCTTGTCAAGTTTTAACTTCTCCACCAATTGGTTTCTCAACAATTTCTTCCTAAGGGTCTTCTTCTCCACGGGTTTTCTTTTCAGCGAGTTCTAATGGTTTCGAATGTGACACGTTTGAAAGATTATCTAACAAGAGTAGTTGAATCGAGACGGATCCATCATTATAACAAGAGAAAGCTATGAGATCCAACCACAGATTTTTCATCATCATCACCACCTTCATCGTCGCTGTCCTCTTTGTCGACGTTGTCACCACAATCACCGTTACCGTCACCATCGCCATCACCGCCGGAGAATTCTTTAAGTCGATTAAGAACTAATTCCGATTGTGAATTGTGAAAAATTTTGCCTTTTTTTATTTTTATTGGGGTGGGGATTAGACTTTTTCTTGGTGTATATCACAGGATAATTGCTATTGATCTACTAAATCAAAATGTTTGTGAAGAAGATTGAATTCAAGGACTATTGGAGGAGACAAAACGTCAAGTGTGGCTGAATGAGAGAGATAGCCTGTGAAGTGGTGACTCGGATTGGAGGTGAGGTGAGTGATTGATTGATCACAATCAACAGCAAAGCATATATGGTTTTAATGGTTGTAATTAAATTAACCTACAAATGATTTTTCTTTCTGCTGACCTTATTAGAACGAGATTCCTGGGGTCATCGTGCTAACCTTAAAGATTGACCCAATGAGAATGTTTGGAATTGTTGAGAAACCAATTGGTGGAGAAGTTTAACTTTGACAAGAAATCAGTGAGTGAAGAAGAAAACAGCAGTGGAGAAGAGAAGAAAAATGAACTAGGATTTTGTTGGGAGGACTAAACAATAAACCCTTTTAGGTCATTTTACACTTAGTAAGGGTATTTTTGTCTTAAAAAAATTGATCCTCTGCCGTTAAGTTGATAGTAACGGTGTGGATGAGAATGTATGATAGCATTGTTTGAGAGGTATTCTGTGTAGCTTTTGTAAAGACAGGGTAGTTTTGTGTAATTTCACAATAGTAGAGGAGGTGTCTATGTAATTTTTTCTTTTTTCATTCATTAATTATCTTCTCCTAATTTTATCATAAATGATTGACAATGATCAGCCATGCACATGAACGATTAAATAAGTGCACTTAAAAGGTATTCAAGTCTATATAAATTAAGTATCTAATTTATCATCAATAATTGTCCAATAACCAGCTCTATATATATGCTTGCTGATGATGAGACAGCTGCAATTACTCATGTATTCCTCTATATTATATGTTTTGGGAAAAGGAAAAAAAATCGTTTGTAACACTCTATTATAATAGAGTACATCTTGAACATTGAGAGAGCATCTGTCACATCGCCTAATGCCCTCTCAATGGAAAAGGAAAGAAATCTTTTTTCCATATGTTATTCAAATGAAAGAATACCACATCAAGATACATAGCTAAAAAAAGAGAAAAATATTTCCCACATGATTACTTAAGATTGAATCTCCTTAATGGACATGCCCATTTGCCATGGAAGAATGACGTGGTTAATATAACCGTTGGATATCAATGGAATGATTTAAAAAGGCCGTGTGGCACATGCTAACTTCAAATCCAACTATATACCATATGCCACTAAAATCCTTGCATCCTCTTAATTAATGTCTCAGTTTTTTATTTTATTTTTTCAAATTCGTTGTTTTACCTCTCCCCATTCTCAGATTTTGTTTTTCATTTTGACAGGAGTAAGAAAGAGATGATGGTGTCTAGTCTACGAATATCTCCAGAATTTTGACCTCTCGAACTTGGCACGTGGCAAGTTTATCTGCCCCATCAAGGATGATGTAGGGAAACTCACAACTCTGTAAGTACAGCAGCTAGCCATAATATATGGCAATGACATAAAGATACAATCGTGGATCACATATTTAGGATGCTTCAATGCACTCTGAGCGATCAGATGCTTCACTACCAGGCGGGGGTACTACAAAGGGTGGGATCCCACCCATTTTTACCATTTTACAGGTTACGAAAGAATGGAGTCAGAACAGGAACAATTGTCAACTCGTCAGTATCTGTCCATGGGCATTCATTGGGCGGGGAGAGAGAGAGAAAGAGAGAGAGAGAGAGAGAGAGAGAGAGAGAGAGAGAGAGGAATGGGAGTGGGGACTTGTTGTCTATTGGAGGGAGGGATGCATGGGATATGCGTATAGAAATCGTTTTCTGTTTGAGTTTGAGTGGGAGATTTAGCGATCTGAATGGATGGTCATCACCTAACTCTCGAGTGGATCCAAATCTTCCATTCGAGCCAACACCTCTGTTGGTTTAGTTTGTCTGCTCGAGTATCGACTCGAATAGAGGGTTTTAATCCATTTGAGAGTCAGGTGATGATCATCCATCCGAACTGCTAAATCTCCAACCTAAATTCGGGCAAAAAAAGATGTGGATCCTGGGATATGCATGAGGATATGTGATTATGTGGATGTCAATGACACGTTTCAGTGCTTCCAAATGATGATTTTTTTTTGTTTTTTTGGTAAGATTCCAAACGTTGATTAGAAATTCGAAACCTGCCAAATACTCCAATGTAGTAGCCACACCACAGCAGTAAATAATTCAACTCTGTCGCCCTCTGAAACCTCACCAGCCGAACCATAGCTGTAATTTACGAAAGAAAAAAAGAAAAAGAAAAAGAAAAAAAAAGAAGAACAGATTGCGCGAGACCCCCTCTATAAAATAATAACGATTAATTGATAAAAGGCAAAGGCCTCTCTTTAATACCGAGTCCGGCTACAAAAAGGGTTTTGCAGTCTCCACTTCTCTTCATAGTCCAAGGTCCAGAATCCGGATCGAGGAAGGGTTTTTTAGGTCCCCTTTCTTTGCCTTTCTTTCTCTCTCTCTCTCTCTCGCGAGCATTTGTGGAGGTAATGTACCATCGGAGACTACACTCGTTGATCTGATCTTCCAATATTCCTCTTTCTCCCAAGTTGTTTCCACCCTAGCTCTAGCTTAGCTAGCTACAAATTTGAATGAACTCATGATGTTATATATTATATATATATATATATATATTTCCATTTATGTTTGGGTTCTTGTTGTGCAGAAACATGGCTTCCTCTTTGATTTGGTGTTTATGTCTGTGCTTGTTGTTCCTGGCCAGTGGAACAAATCCAACAACAATGGCAGCTGCACCGAGGAAGCCTGTTCATGTGCCATTTTACCGGAACTATGTGCCTACATGGGCTTTTGATCACATCAAGTACTACAATGGTGGTTCTGAGGTTCAACTCTCTCTCGATAAATACACCGGTAAGCCTTACTTAATTTAGGCGCTATTGTGATGAATGTTTGTTTGCTAAATGGAGCCTCCTTTTAAGTGCAAGTTCGATAATCGATCGTTTGGTGGCATGGTGGGTGTTTGCTTGTTTTAAAAAAGGTACTGGTTTTCAGTCCAAGGGCTCTTATTTGTTTGGCCACTTCAGTATGGATATAAAGATGGTTCCCGCCGATTCAGCCGGCACAGTCACTGCTTTCTATGTAAGTAAACAAATCAGGGTTTAATTTGGACTTGGACTTGGTAGCTACTATAGCTAGCTACTCTCCTTATGTTGCCCCTCTTTCGTCTATAAGAAAATGATAATATACGTTTACAAATTTTGAGGACTTGGTCTGTCTATTTTCGTTGCTGGTGTTCCTCAGCTATCTTCTCAGAACGCAGAGCATGATGAGATAGACTTTGAGTTCTTGGGAAATCGAAGCGGTCAGCCCTACATTCTGCAGACAAATGTATTCACAGGGGGGAAAGGAGACAGAGAACAGAGGATCTATCTCTGGTTTGATCCAACCAAAGCCTACCATTCCTACTCTGTTCTATGGAACATGTATCAGATTTTGTACGTTTCCTTCTTCCTTAATATTCCTTTGTTCTGCTGGAAACAAATCAGTCCTAAATATGCTGACTGCAGTTTTTTCTTTCAAGAAGAAACTCATGCCATATTATTACTAAATCCATTATACACAACTGAAGAAACAAAAAACCCACAGAAGATGCATTACTTTTGAACTACCTTCTAAATTCCCCACTCATATTTGTGGAGATTTTGTAATGCAATACCCATTTTCTTTCTAAGACTGAAACAGTTGATGGAGTGGTTGTTAATTCAAACATTATATTCTCTTTTCGAAGAGCATAGGATATACATGCACCATTTACTTTTCATTCAAACATCATCACTCACCTAACAACCAAAGGATGAAGAGAAAAAGGGGGGAAAGGTAGAGATTCATCAGTGAAGGGGTCCCAAATATTAATTAATAAAGTATGAATGAATAGTACCGTGGTGGGCTGGTGGATGCAGGTTCTTGGTGGACGATGTGCCGATAAGGGTGTTCAAAAACAGCAAAGATGTGGGAGTGAGATTCCCGTTCAACCAGCCAATGAAGATATACTCCAGCCTCTGGAATGCCGACGACTGGGCCACCAGGGGAGGCCTTGAGAAGACGGACTGGTCCAAGGCCCCTTTCATCGCATCCTACAGGAGCTTCCACGTTGACGGCTGCGAGGCCTCCGTCAACCCCAACTACTGCGCCACACAAGGCAAGAGGTGGTGGGACCAGAGGGAATTCCAAGATCTGGATGCCCTGCAATGGCGGAGGCTCCGCTGGGTCCGCAACAAATATACCATCTACAACTACTGCACCGATAGGGTCCGATACCCAACGATGTCTCCCGAATGCAGGAGAGATAGAGACGTTTGATCAAATTTTTTGATTTACATGATCCCAACGGGGAACGGGGAACGGGGAACGGGGCCTAATTATATTATAAAGTAATACCTACATGTGTTTCCATTCTCGATCTGTAGTATATATCCATCTATCTATGTGATCGATCATGCCGGTGGAAGATGGATGGATGGATGGATGGATGGATGGATTACACATTCTCATGATTCTTCTTGCGTCTCCTGGGAATTGGGATTTGAGATTTGGGATACTTCTTACCCCATGCACTGACTGAGAATCCCATCTCTCCTAGCTATTTGGTTGTTTGTAGTTATTTTTATGTTCTTCTGAGCTGTTCTGATGCAAAACTGAGAATATTAATTTATCGTGTATTACGTGTTTTATTCATGTATGGATGGATTTGGAATGGTAATTACTTGATTGATGATGGGCTGAGGTTTCCTTAAACTAACTTAAATCAATCCTGTTTGACCATGCATCATGCATGGTTCGACTTGGTAAATGAAGAAAAATAAAATACTTTATTTGATCAGTCCAATGCTCTACTTCTTCTAGTATTTGTCCACGAACACCCCGGTCCCCTCGCTCCTTCCAGGGTTGGTTCAGCGGGTTTGACACTACATTGATGATCTTGCCTGCTGTCCACGGAAATGGCTTACTCTCCGACAGGCTTAAGGAGGTGGGACGCCCGCCTGCTTCACACAGCCAGTGTCGACGACGTTGATGGCGATCACGTCCACCGGGGAATCCTTCCTCGATCTCCTGCCAACACCGAATCCATTGATCCCTACCTTCAGCTTCGCCTCCACCACTCCTCTCTCTTGCAACCCTTCCCACCAACCTACGTACCCACATTTACATTATTTACACATCAAATCATCAAAAAAATAACCACCACTAGTACTACTTACTAGAATCTTTCCGAAAATGAAAGGACTGTTCAAAACACAAGTGTTGCATATACATTTAAATTATTTTTAGAATGTTTCAGGCAAAACAGAGTATTCAGAAAAAAAATTGAAATATCCCTGAATTGTGGTCTGATTTTTTAGATTGTTATACAAAATTTTGCTTCTCCATCTAATATTTCTTACATGTTCATATGAGATATTAATTACTTGAATTACAAATGATGTTAAAAAGAAAAATGAAGCTTTCATTAAAGAAAAATTAAATTACACTTCAGATATTCAATGTTTAATAAAATGACATTTGGTGTATTTCAAGTTTTAAAAGTTACATTTAGGATGCCTTGTGAATATTTTTGTTCACAAATCAAACATGTTTTCTATTTTACGGTTTTTACCCTTCTATCCCATCCTCTCCTCTACCTGCAAGGTCCATCCAATAATGCAAAAATAATACAAAAATGATGTTAAGTAATAATAATAAAATGAGCAAATGTAAACTATATATTGTATTGAATAAATGCAACCTTGAACAATTAATTTTTTTTCTTCTCTTCCTCCCCCTTAAGTGTTGGAGAAAAAAAAATGAAATTATAAAAAGAAGAAAAGGGACAATATAACTTCAGAATATAGGAAATTTTTTTCTTTTGAAAGTGAATAAAAAAGATGTCTGTTTCTTGTTGTCGATGGATTCCGTTCAGCCTCCCAGATCGAGCCACGTAGTTGAAACACAAACACAACAGGAAAGTGGGTGGGATATATCCCGGGGCCACTCCGATGTCAAAGTTAGGGAAATTCCGAAGACAAACAGAATGAAGCTCTTAGTGAAACACTAAAGCTCCTAAGAGATGGGGTTCCCTGAGATACGGAAGCTTCAGTAACCTTCTCCTCTTTTCCGGTGAGATAGAACTTAGGATAAAAATGGAGAAGAAGTTCTCAAATGGCTGTGTTGGAATAATACTTGAATGGGATGTTCTCCCTTTGTGATAGGGAATTCTGGATTTGGATCCCTTGGAGTCGATATTCTTTCACTACTTATAAGTCCAATTGGGGGTTTTCCTAACAAGCTCCTCCCCACCTACCACCATTACAATCACCTGCCACCTAAAGAACAATAGGTTAGAAGGATTACGACCCCTTAGGACAGTGCTAGGATGTCTTGTCAGCAGTTTACGACCCCTCTCGACCTTCTTCGACCTCCTTTTAGTCCACGTCCCCCATATCTTATGACAACTGTATCTGTCTTTACACTTTTACCGAGTGTCAATCTTGCTTTTTGCTGATTCGGTCCACGATATGGTGACTTAGCCAGTCAAATTCGCCTACTTGGCATTTACGGTTGTTGTCGGTATTTATGAGCATTAATAGCAGATCATTAAATACCGAGCTACCTCCATCAATCTGTCCAATCATAGCCTGATCACCCATGAGGGGGTTGAACACAAGTTCATCTTCCGAACATCTCTTATTCTCATGCTTCATCCCTTAGATGCGTGCCACGTGTTCCATTCTTCAAGGGCTGTCATAGATCCTTCATCTGTGATCGGATTTGAATCCATGATTATTTTCCCCCAACATCTCCTTACATGAAACCACAAGTTCACGAAAAGTTGAGCATTTTGTTAAAATATTGGTTTTCATTATATTTTTCCCCTTCCCAACTCAAAAATGTTCGATCATTTCCATGCATTTTATTTTTATATATGATGTTTTTTGTGGAGTTAGTCACAAGTGATGATTTTAACGCACATTGATTCATTAAACATCTCATGAGCTGGTTGGACGCACATTGATTCATTTGCCTTAATTTTCCCCCTTTTTTTAAACCTCCTTTTCCAATTCCGAGATGACAGTAAAAAAGAAGAAAGAAGAAAGAAGAATCATCCTCACATTAGAGATGTGGAAAGCGATGACTGAAAGGAAGTCATCTGGGGTCTTTCTAGTGAAGGAAGGGACACAATGGAGTTGCGGAGGCTCTAGAATTGGGAGAATCCCTTACAATTGGCCTGCAAATGTCGAAAAGTATAAGCATCAGCCCATCCATGCATCGATCACTGGATAACACGTACTACGTACTAGTATAAGTGTTGGGATGACTTGAATCCTAACGAATTTGTAGTTGTGAAGTCGTTGACCCGGTCCCGTATATCACCAAGCCACGATTTCGACCCGAATTTTTTAGCGCGTTTTTACACTAGGGTATTGTGGTAATTCTATCTATATACGAAGTAATATATAGACTCCTTATATCTTAGGGTTTTGGGTATTTAGTGTATGTGGAATTTTCTTTGTAATCGATTCTTCTCTGAGATAGTAAAATTTTTTGATCTACGAGCCGTGGATGTAATCCTCAGACATTATGTTAGTGAACCATGTTAAAATTTCTATGTTTTGTGTATGTGATTTTCGTTTTTCTCTTTTCTGAGTTGGTAACAATAAGCAAGTGAATTAAGAAAGTAAATTATAAAAAGAAAAGGATAGGACCCGAAGAGAAGTAATATTGGCTACAGAGAGAGTAGCCGAAGCCATGGTGGCCGGGAGCAAATCGTGATTTGGGTGGCGGAGGGCGGCCGCAGCAGCAGCGGCTGGTTTTAGCTTTAGCCTTGCAGGAGAGGAGATGGAGGATGGAAATGCGAGTTTTCAATGTAATCCAGACGGAAGCAGAGGATAGAAATAGAGGATGTCCCAAGTCTTCCCACCCTTCTATTACCTTATTCACTTCACACTAATTCGAATATAAGTATCAACCCTTGATCTATGAGGCATTACTTTGATACCAAAACTACCCCGATGTTTCGTTAGATTGTTCTTTCAATTGCCCGCTCCACATCCCTCTGCCTCTTCCGCCTCACCACCGGTCCACTATCGATGTTGGCTCTCTTCTTCCTCCCCCTCTTCCCTGGTTACTCCCCATCTCTGCAACTATCTGGTGCTCTCCTTCAAATTTTAGCTACTTATAAGTATTTTACTCTCCCTCTCTCTCTCTCTCTCTCTCTCTCTCTCTCTCTCTCTCGTTTTTCCCCATCTCTGCAACTGTCCGTTGCCCTCCTTCCAATTTTACCTATAGTATTTTACTTGCACACGGTCTCTGCCTTCCCATCCTCAACATTTGAGAATTTTAGGTAGAACCTCCTCCGGCAACGGTGATGCCAACAACCGAACTGATCACTAGGCATGGACACCTCTCACTCTCTTATCTCCCCTGATTTATTGATCGATGTTACTCTGCAAATCTCGATTTCACCTCTGAGCTCGAGAAACAAACCGAGTGATCTATGACCACCCTCCCTTTCACGAGCAATTGAGACAACATTTCACACGTTGTCTTCACTACTTAATAATCACTCAGCGCTTTCTAACTAAGCCTCGGTACAGCTCCCGAATGCTTATGTGAAACCCAGACTTCACCAATCACAAGGCATGAGACGACCCCCCAAAAAAGAACTTGATCATGATCAACTTTGCAAGCCTACTTTCCGATCATCTCTAGAGCTTCTTCGACTTTCAGATCTGATTTCAGGGGGAAAAAGGATACATCCACGAGAATGGTTGCGGAGTGGCGTCCAGAGATCAATTGCTTAGGCTGAAGACTTTTAGCTACTCCCAAGTCCCAACGTCATCGTTATGTATAGATGTCTAGAACCAAATCGATTATGCAAAGGGATGATCCTCTCTTGTAAGCATCAGAGTTAGAAATGTGGTGATCTTCTAGTGAAGGGCTTCCAGGACAGTCCTGGACAGGGGTTTCTTCGACTTTCAGACCTGAATTCAGGTCAGCTGAAATCCGGCCCTTGGCAGGCAACAGGACCGCAGGAGAGGATTTGGTTGCAACATAACGAGTAGCCACACCTATTGCCTCAGCATATGCATAAATAACAGATTCTCCATTAGTTATGATTACTCCATCTGCACCTGCCTGGCCAGGATTACCACCCCAAGGCTATATATCTGTATTAACTTTACACCAGTCCTGGAGAGGTGGGTTCCAGAACAACTCCAAAATACTCTTTAATTTATTCCACCTCTGCTTAGTTTGAAGATCCAGAATTTTAACAATTCTGAAATCATCCGTACGTACGTAGATCTAACGATGCATGGTTTTCTCATGGAGAGGTCCTTACAACCTCTTTTTACTCTACTCTACCCTGAACGTTTGTTACCGTGCTTTTCAAATTTCTGTGAATAGCACTGTTTCCTATTTGCCACAGAGACTCCAAAACAGTATGTATACATATCATATCCAACCAGATTTTACGTAAAAACATCGCTCTTCCTTTCCGCCACCACCATAGCACCAACTCATATTAAGAGCCAAAGAGATGACCAGCTTTATCCCACAACTTTTTAGAAAGTGCACAGGTGCAAAAGATATGATCAAAGGACTCCCTAGCCGAATAACATAGAGAGCATCTCGATACAATAAGAGTCACTCCTTTCTTCATAATACAGTCGTCTGTTGGAAGTTTCCTCCAACTCCACTTCCAAGCAAACCACGACATAGTAGGATGAAAATATTTCGTCTGCCAAATCACATCAGACCAATATTTTGGAGCTGATTTTTTCCGGAGCATTTCCCACGTCGATTTGACAGAGAATCGGCCTAAATGATTAGCAATCCAGACTCGCCTATCCACAGTTCCAGGAACAATCTTTAACTGCTCAGCCAACGAGAAAGTGTGATTCAAAAGACTAGACTGCACCTCAGGCCAACCAAGCCCATCTCCCATTTACAATAAATCTAGACAATGGCCAATGTTGGTTTTTAGCAAGACCAATTTACACCCAATTAGTTCTTTGAGTGAAGATTCATCCAACCAAATATCATTCCACATATCAATACATTCACCATTATCAATTATCCATCTGGAACGTCTTGAAGCCCAGTCCCACATATGTCTCAGACTAATCCATACCAGAGATGAAGTTGATCGTCTTCTAATTATTCTATTAAGAATTAAGATAATGGTCTCTCATATACTTAGCATATGAGGTATCATCAGTCTGAATCTTCCACACTAATCTACTAAGTAAAGAATCATTCAGCTCATGAAGCCGAGGAAGCCCCAACCCTCCCTCCTTTTTTGAGTTACATATCGCCTCCCATTTCACTACCACTGATTTCCTCTTCATTGGATCACCTATCCATATAAAATTTCTCATCTAGCTTTCCACAACTTTCATTACATATTACTTACCCAAAAAAAAAAAAAAAAAAATTTCATTACATATTGAGGCCATTTATAAACAGCAAATGAATGAAGAAGCTACTGCTTAAAACAGATTTCACCAACTCCACCCTTCCTGCATAGAATAGAAGTCTTACCATTCCACGTAGAAAACTTCTTCCTAAACCTATCCAACAAAGGATTAAAATATTCCTTCTTAATTCTTCCTTTGAATAGAGTTATCCCTAGATATTTCTTTGGAAACCATCATTCAGAAAATAATAAACAGTTTTATAATTTTCTTTTCCTTTCCCCCATTACTTTAAGAGAGAAAAATATCCTATTTTAGGAGGGCTAACTTTCGACCATCATATTCCTCATAGAGTGATAGATATTGCTTTAAACTTCTAAAAGCTTACAAACTTGCTTTTATAAAGATAAAAATATTGTCTGCAAAGGAGGTGCATGGGGGTAATTATACTGTTACCATTGAACGCTGGTTGAATAGCACCCTTCAACACCATCTCTTGGAGCCCGCGACATAAGACCTCCTCAGCAAGCACAAATAAGAGTGGAGATAAGGGGTCTCTCTGTCTCAACCCTTTCTCAGGAGCAAATATCCACTGGACCACCATTCACCATCACTGACTGTCTGGCTAATGAAAATGGGGACTTCACCTAGAAACAAAAGTAGAGTACCAAGCATTGCAATAAGAAAATCCCACTCTAATGTGTCATAAGTCTTTTGAATATCCAACTTCAAAGCAATACATCTTTTTTCAGTCTTCCTATGCATTTGAGTCACCAACTCAGATGCCATTCCAATTTCGTCTTAAATTATTCTCCACTTCATAAATGCCCTTTGAGCAGGAGAAATAATTTTGGCCACAAACAACCCTAATCTAGTAGATAGAATTTAAAGAATAATTTTGTAAAGAAAATTCCCTATACAGATTGACCTAAAATCAGATAATTTAACTACTCATCCTTACTTGTTGCAAGTTTCATGAAATTATGAATTGATGGGATTAATTTTTAAGTTTCTTTCCAAGCTATGTTTTTTTTATTAAAAAACTTAAATAGGCTATGTTCTTTTAAATTTTAATGAAGAACATAAAATAAGTTATTATGTTGCGAATGTAGAATAAATAATGACAAATTACAATTGAACATGGATCAAGGGTTAAACCGAATAGAATAACCGAGCATAAGATTGAATAACACAGCCGAGCATAAGATCAAATAGCACAACCGAACAAAAGACCGAACAGGAGAACTGATTATGGATGTTAATAGACCAATTAACATAAGGTTGATTAGGGACTAAGGTCGACCAGATCAAATATAAACAAGCCAATGTCTCGCAAATTAAGACCAAATAATTAAATATGTCGACCACGGTGCAAGGTGTTATATTGATGGGGACGGGTTAAGCCCAACCGAGACTGACCAATTGACACTCTTAGTCTAAGGAGCCATATTTAAGGTTCTATCTATCTCAGAAAAGAAAATAAAAAAAAGAAATAAAGATCTCAAGTATGAAACAACTGCCAGGTCCAGGATAGAGTTCCCTCAACTGAAAGACAACTTATAACCATGAAACATCAATGCACAAAGAAATCACAAGAAGTTGCTAAATCAGAGGTAGCGAGCAAAGTCTTCGGTTGCCCTTCTCTCTTGATATTATAGTTTTTGTGATTGCAATTAAATTTTATTTAATTTTTTATTTTTTACTTCTCATACACAACCTCCTCTATCCTGAATGTAAACTATCAAAACAATACATCAATTATACATAAAAAGAATACAACAGTCCAGTCACAGTACTCCCTGGCGTTGCTTGCTTAGTATCTAAATAAACTCGCCACTTCTTTCTACTTCCAAGAAATATGTAAACTGAGTCCTCGTCCTGAATTATATTTAATTATCTAATGAATCCACTTGGCTCCAAAGCATCTCAGCGTAAGTTATCTCATCCTCTTTCTCCTCATCAACATAATCTTTTGTCTCCACCATTTCTTCTTCTTCTTCTTCTGGGTACTCTTGATCTGTCATATTTTCTTCCACCATTGCTCCTTCCATCTGCTTTCTTTTTTCGTTAAGTTCAAACAAGGCTTCCTTCATCGCCTGTGCTGTTGCTGGCCGATCTCTGGGCCCATATTTTGGGGCAGGTATGACAAATGGCAGAGTAATATCATCCAAATTCATAGTCCTATCCAATGGAGGAACAGTGAAAATGATCCCTACTTCATAGTTACAGATGTGAATCTTAGAATGCCGAGTGGAGTTGATCCTCACAGCTCCATCTGCTTTCAGAGAGGAAGACTGGGATAACGGACGTCCCCAGGCTGCTGGGCTGAAATTATGTGATCCACAATAGACCCACCCAAACGAAGATGAATCAGTTTTTGACAAGAAGCGTCTCCGTGCCACCTGTTAAGATTCTTAACAACAATGAGGTGATTAATGGTCTATATCTGTGAGTTCCAAAGGGTCTTTACATAAATATGGAAGTTCTGGCTGTAATAACTCTCATGCCCCTCACGCATGAGGAAATCCAATGGCTGTCATCCATTGTACATGTATACCATACATCGATATGTGTGCATAGTAAACTACAACCACTGGATTTCCTCATGCTGACATGAGAGGCATGAGAGGATTTCTATCCCAGCCAAACGCCCTAAGAAAACTTGAACTGTGTTTTGCTAGACGTGCTGACATTGTGCATATATTGGGTCACCCTTGATGTGTCACCCAATGCATGATGTCAAAGTCACGTGGATACCAGAATCATTCAAAATGCCATAGGACTGACTATCAATATCTGTTTATTCTAATGGATCGATTTTGACTAGTACAGACAATAACTTTGATCTTTCTCTCTCTCTCTCTCTCTCTCTCTAGGGTGACTGGGATCCATCCCTCGGCCCACAGAGGCTGAGAATGCCAAGCAACTGGTTCAGAGAGAGAGAGAGAGAGAGAGAGAGAGATTAAATAGTCTTTTAATAGATACAAAATAAAACAGAGGAACAGTTCACCTTGACATGCATTGGATATCCGACTCTATCCTGGGGATAAGGAATTGCATTGTGAAAAATGCCCACAGTTCTCAACCTCTGCCATGTTCTCTGTGAAAGTAATAAAATAAAAAACAATGACAACAAGTACTATTATAATTGTTCTGCAATTTTCTCCATTTCCTGTGTAATCAAACAAAAGAAGACAGGTTTTTTTTTTCCTTTTTTTCCCTCTCCTTCCTTTCACTGCTGCTATGTTCCAATTTTTCAATACTCTTCTGCCATTTCTCCACAACCAACACATCCTAAAATATTTTGAAGGAAACAAAAAACAGGAAAGAAATCTTACACCAAATGATTGGAATAAGGAGAAATGAGAGGGTAGAAACTGAGGACGCTTTTCAGATCCCCCTTTTTTAGAAGAGAGAGAGAGAGAGAGAGAGAGTGTGTGTGTGTGTGTGTGTGTGTGTGTGTGTGTGTATATATATATATATATATATATGATTCATTATAACATCAAAAAATACTACTAGGATCATAGGCCACTTAAGAAACAGTCTGCAGTAATGGATTTAGTTTCCTGCGGTCCACACTAGAGTTCAATCCAGCTCTTGAGCATTTTGTCCCAACCCAAGAGCAAGTGTTAACTTCAGAACCTACCCAAAAAAATGTTAAACTTCAGAAAGGAAAATCGAGGATTGGTTAAGGGGTGAAAATGACCTAAGTTGCAGTAGTACTAGGCAATCTACTGACTAGCATTAAGAACCAACTAATGCACACCTGCAGCACTCTCTGACATTAAATGCAAATCAGGAACACCATGAAGTTTATACCTCTGAGAGGCAAAGAACATGTCTAGAAGGCCAAATTCCACAAGATGTATCTTTTACACTTTCAATAGTAGGGAAGATGATCTTCATAGATGGACTTTTTAATTCTTGACTTGTACTCCAGCGGCCCCACTGTAAAAATGAAGAACTAAATCCATGAACTTGAATAAATATACAAGTCCAAACTTCACACATGTACAATGATGATTTACAAGGTAGTAAAAGGAAAGTCACCTCTGGATCGGACTCCTCAGACTCAGAGAACTGAGAGAAACTCTTTCCAGCAGCTGCTGAAAATGCAGCTAAAAAGTTTGGATTGACTGATGTTCCAATTGAAGATGAACCTTTGCAATAACACATGAGAAAAATATTATCACTGATGTTCTAGAATTCTTTTCCGATAGCCTACGACTGCACTAGAACTCTCACCATAAATGAAATCGGTTTCTAGTGATTCAGGCCACTTGTACCGACCCAACACCTTTTACAAAGAAAAAATAAGTGAAAGGAGAAATATCAGAGTTATTTGTAAAATAAGAAAAGAACCATTAAGAAAAACACCCAAACTTCAGAAGCATGTCACAAAAAATGTCGCCCTAGGTTGACAGCATGGCTGCAAAAAGGAAAATATAAACATAGGACAAATGAAATCATCTAAGAGAAAACAGCAGCAAATACAATCTAGTTAGCTGCATCACCATTACCTCTTGTAAGCGCCATAGGCCTACACACCTATGCATGGATGCAACAAGTGAGCAAATTGCAGGAAAATGTTCAGCTTGCAGCATCCTTGATATTTCAGCAAATTTTGGCCCCTGCAAAACATTATGAGGACATCATAGCTTTGAGATCAGTGCAGAGAGAAAGGTGACTGTTTTACCAGACTGCTGGTTCGGCAACCTTGCCAAGTAAACACAAATATGTACCACAGGAAATAGGGACCCAACAACTTGCTGAGAGATTTTGGTACGATAGGCTGATAGCATCGTGTCGTTAGTTTAAAATTTCATTTCTTTTTGTGTCAGTATCGTCACCAAATTCATTTCAGCCTGCAAGTTTCATTTGTATGGATACTGAAGCAGAAAATCTTCGTTGAGATGCAGATACCAAGAAAAATCTATGCTCTCTACTTCCTATAAGATTTTTTTATTTATCTATGTGAGCGCTTGCGTATGTCTGGATTAAGGTCCTGTGGATGGTCCATGTAGCCAAGCTCACTAATGCAGGCCTGCTTTAAATTTGAGCCAGAATTTAACATAGCTTTGGGTTGGGCCTAATATTTTGGGTTTGTTAATGTCACAGGCTTCTTTTACAAGTCCGTATTTGGGTTTTAATTTTAAATACAAATTATTATTTTAATTCATAGTTGTTATGGCAACAAGGTGATCCAAGGCAGTGGGCCAGGTGCCTTGTCGCCTAGGCGAACACCTAGGGGTTGCCTTGGTCACTTAAGCATGCAAAAGAGTAAATGGCTTTCTAACAAATTTTTTTTTTTTTTGACATATTGGCATCCCTTGGAACTGTTAATGTGAATTTTTTACAAATGGGATCATCAATAATGAAAGGCCCACAACGAAGAAGCAAAAGAAAACAATAAGGAAATGAACTATAGATCGAAACCAAATAGTCTCAAATTTCGGACCAAAATTTCGGTTCGCCTCGGTTTCGGTTGAAATCACTATTGGTTCGGTTGAAATCACTGTTTCGACCAAACCCTTGTTGCACCAGCCTTTATAAAAGCTTTCATTTCACATGAAACCTATCAAATTCGACAAGTTTCCACTGAGGGAGCCTAATTTCACAAGATTTTGGGTAAATTTGATTTTCTTCTAAAATTTTTTCATTTCTTCCATTCTTCTTCTCGTCTTCCACCATTTCCTCTCACTCCAAGGTGGATTGAACTTTGCTTCATCAAGGATTTGAAGCAAAAAGGTAACCATTTCTTCCCTAAACTATATGTTTTCTTAAAAATTTGTATGTAAAGTCTATGAATGGCTTCCAAATTTTTATATGTTGCATACACTGTCCTAATATACGGCTTGATGGAGTTGGATTTCAAGTCTTTTTGATTTTTTTTTTAATTTTCTGTTTCCAAAAAATGAATTTTTTGGAACTAAAATTTGAAATAAATAGGGGTAATAGGTGATGGATTGATTTCATATTTATGTATGTTAGACAACGTTGGCCGATCTACGGCTTGACGGTGTCAGATTAGTTATACTGTTTATAAATAATTATTTTAATTTTCGAAAATTATAATAATATTTGATATAATTCAATTTAAATACAAAGAAATAGGAAAACTTTTCTGTTTTAGATTTGAAAATGATGATAAATACTGAAATACATATTAAATGTTGTTACAACTGGAATTGAACAATTTTACTGTGTTCTTTTTATAATTTATGAAGATTAATTATGTTTTTACTATTTTAAAATATAAATAAATAGTAAAAAATTTATGTTTTATGTTTGAAAATTATGGTAAATTTTGAAATGCATTTTAAATGTACTTTCAAGTTTCAACTGAAATTGAACAATTTTGTTAGGTTCATATATATTTTATATTGATGCGCCACAAAATTCGGGGATTAGATGTACCACAAAACTCGTCGTGGATTTGAGTGGACTTCTTATTTTTTGTATTTGATAATTAAAGAATGTTTTGGAATGTTGTAACAACAATATAAGTTATATAACATTAGTTTGTTACTTTGTTTCTAATTTACTACCATTCGTACTCATTTCGTACATTAGCATGCTATGATGTAGACATAGAACTACCATTTGGGATTTTTTTTTGTGCAAATCAATTAATGGATATATTAAGAAGGTAAAAAAATGGATCACACAAAAAAATTAGGCTTAAAAGTCAAATTCTTTTAGCCACCAAAACTGATTTCGAAATCTATCAGTTTTTTTTTTTCCAGGGTTTTTGGCTTGGCTGAAACCAGACACGAAACCAAAATTCTAAACCTTGCTCCATGGATCATTGATTCAAGAGCCTCTTATCATATGACTGGTAAATCTAATATCTTTACCTCCTTTAAGAACACCACATCTATTCCTGTTTTCCTTGATGATAGATCATCAACCCACTCAACAAGGCATGAAACTGTTCCCCCAACACTTTTTGTAACCATGTCATATGTTCTCCATGTTCCTATGTTACCTCTTATCCTTATGGCTATTAGTCAACTCACTAAATCTTTAAATTGTCCAGTTACGTTTTCCCCTTCTTATTGTGTTTTTCCAGGATCTAAGGACCAAGGTGACGATTGGTGGTGGACATGAGCATGCCGGTCGTTGCTACCACTTCAATGACATCACCGGCTGGGCCACCTCTCATTTTCCAAGATGAAGGCCCTAATGCCCAACTACAAATCTTTCTCACACATCTTGAGGGTAGGTCTTGTGACTTAGGCAAATATCTCCACTCGTCTTTTCTTGCCCGTCTTGAGTATCGTAGTTCATCTCCATTTTCTTTAGTACAATTTAACATTTAGAGTGCATGTCGTGTCCGAATAGACTAGGTTATTATTATTTTGTGAGTTTTATGGATGATTACTCTAGGATGACTTGGCTTTATTTACATAAGGATCGTTCTGAATATCTTATTGTTTTTAAAGGATTTTACTAAGAAATAAATGTTCAATTTGCTACCTCTATTCGTATCTTTAGTACTAATAATGCTCTTGAATATACTCAAGGTGCCGTTTCAGACTTTTGTTTTGATAATGACATGATTCACCAAACTAGCTGCCCCATACTCCCCAACAAAATGGAGTTGCAGAACATAAAAATAGGCATCTTTTAAAGATTGTTCAGTCACTCAAGCTTCACATGCATGTTCCTAAGTATTTTTGGAGTTGCTTAATCATATGCCATCATCTGTTCTCCATAACAAGGTTCCATATTCAATCACTTACCATACTACTCATTGTTTTCTAAACCACCTTGTGTATTATTTCCGTTGTTTATTTTGTGCATATGTTACAGCCTCAACTGGATAAACTATCTCCTAGTTCTGTCATGTGCATCTTCCTTCGTTATTCACGGACTCAGAAAGGCTATAAGTGCTATGACTCGGTTACTCAACGTCACTTTTTCAGTGTTGATGTCACATTCTTTGAAGATATACCTTACTATCATGCTCTTGTCACTACCATTACGCCTCCCACTACTCTTCCACTACCATTACTCACCACATCTGATGACCCTCTCACCTCCAATGCTCCACCACCTCCGTTACAGGTCTACTAGCGACGTCACAAATCTATTCCGCTTCAGGCTTCGGCTCCACCTCTTGCTCCAGTTCCGGATCTGGTTCTCACTCCGGCTCTAGCTCCGTCCCCCACTCCTCTTGCCCCTGGTGCTACGATCTCTTTTGATCTACCTATTGCTCTTTGAAAAAGGTATGCATACTTGTACCCCAAAGTCCTTAAAAACATATCCTATTGAACCATTTGTTATTAATTCCCATCTCATCACTGTCCATAATCTTGTTTGGTCCCTATCTACGACCTTTATTCCTTCCACCTCCAAGCAAGATCCATCCCATTGTCGATTTCAATAGGTTGGCGCTAACCCCATCTTAGGATTAGAGCTAACCAGCTGTCCAAGCTGACTCTCCTTTTTAGTCTTTGGGATTAAGTTATATTGTTGACTTAGTCCTACTTATCTTTATTTTATTACATATAACTATGAAACTAGGAATTATTTTGTATCTAGGATTCATTACTTATCTAGGATTTCTTGTCAAACTGACACATGAAATTCTGATCTCTTATGGATTCCTTATCTTGAGGAGTCCTAGACGCGTCCCTAATCCCTCTTCTATTTATCTATAAATATTAGGCTGTTAAGAGAGAACTATCCCAATTGATTCTGTACATCTGCCAGGCTTCCCAGGGTGGCAGTATTGGGATGGTCGGGAGTTTCGCTACCTGCACTGCCCGGCTCCGATCCACATAGGGTGCTTCAACCAGGTCCCGATCTTGATCTACTGCGCCTCACTCTCTCCTCCTCCCATTCTTCTCTCTCTCTCTCTCTCACTTAGTGTTGGTTCTAGTTATTTATTTTCTGTTAGAGGCTCAATATTGGAAGAGCGCCCTTCTTCGGGAAATCAAGTTAGCCATGTTATGTTGTCAAAGAGTTGAACAATGAAAATAGATGGCAAGTGTTTGACCTGAATTGATCAGGTCATGTAAGAACAAGGTTCAAGTCTATAGTTGGTCTGTTAGGATGGAGTGACTATCCAATCTTGTCCCCCCCCTCCCCCCATATTGACTTTTCAATCATTAGAGTTTTGTTTAGTCACGTGTTAAACTCCTTTTAGGCTAAAACTTCTATAGAATAAAAGGTGATGCAAGCTAAGTGTTCTCAAAATTTGAGGGGCAACTTAAGCAGCCAACTCACAGAGATACATCCAACCATCCAAGCATATTGCCCGACCCACCAAACTGGCACCCAATGTATACACATACAAATCCATGGGAATATCTGTAGTCAAATATATGGTGCCCTTATCCATTTAACAGAAGAAATGACCACATCATTTCTCCATGTGGCTCAAATCTAGTATATGTTCAAAATCGTTTGGAATTGGGATCATAAAGGTAGCCAAACCAGCAGTCCCAACACTATTCAGGTCAGACTCATCAGAGAGTTACCATCATAAAATATAAAGAGCATTTTGAATATTATAGAGAACATATATGTGAATAGCAGAAAAAGACATGCCTGTGACAGATATAATATCAGCCGTACTTTGCTATTGATCCCTTCTAAAGCAGCTGCAAGAACTTCTCTTGGAAAAATACAAGCAGAGAACCTAAAAACCCCAATATCACACAAAGGTGCCACCCACTTTGAAACATCTCTAGGTAGAAACCCAAGTTGAATGTAATCTGGTCCAAGGGAAAGTAATAAAATTACCAAGACACTACAAAGACACAATGGCATATCACAATACATAAACCGCAATTTAAAAAGCAAGAAAAAAAGGATAAACCCCAGTGCATAGAAAGGACATTTTTCCACTTGCTTGGAGAAGAAAATCTTTTGTATGCAGCAGAAGTATAATTATAGGAGCTAAATAAGGCTTCATCAGACTCTAATTCTAGAGTCTATGAGATAAAATGGGATGGCTATTGAAAAACCTTCAAATGCAGTGAAGACAACCCAAAAAAATATGAGGACACATCTCACGTGGTTGATGATCTCCTCATTTAACAGGTTTTGCTTGGTCATTTTTCTATGGTCATCCAATTGAAGTGCATAAAGAATTCAGCTGAAAGAGTGAAATATCGACAATTGATCATATTTTAGGAATAAGTAGTAGGAGTATAATTATCTATCAAGACTGTCTGAATGCCATGGCACCTCTACAGGTGTCTTTAGAACGTGACACTTTCTTTTAATTACTACTTGTCTTATTTCCCCCCCAAAAAAAATTAAGTCAAGGGTAAAATGGGCTTTTCATAATTTTTTTGAGAGTGACTTACCATTATGTCACTATCAAGAGTTCTCATTATCGCTTTCTAATAGACATGTGAAATGATAAAAATTACCCTCACTGAAAAAACAAATGAATTATACTAAGAGGGCAAAAATGTAAAGTTCCAAATTATTTGACACCTTAGGAGGTAAGAGGTAGGAGGCATCCAAAAAGAAAATCCCTTATCTATAGTTAAAAAGGAATTGAAAATGAAAGTCTGAAGGCACATTTTATGAGATTGGGAATTTCTCCATAGTCATGGAGATCCAGTTGAGTTCACCCAAATTAAATGAGATATCAATGCTTACACATAGTTTGATGATGATGATGATAATAATAATAATAATAATAATAATAATAATAATAATAAGGAACTGGTTTTTGTGCATGTCAGATTCAGCACTTTGGCACTTCGTTCAGTAAGGGGGTGCAGAAATGGTATTCCATGCCCCCTCTCTTCCCATCCAATGGCTGAAGGTACAACTGTGCACATGCACGGCCGTACACAAGACCTTTTGCCTATAATTATAACAATAATAAATTATTAATAACAATAACTGTGGCACTGAAGGAACTTACCTCCCTCAGAGAACTTATCTAGGTTACAAACAAGTACACTGACGGCATTTGAGTCTGCAGGTATGTTAGTGTTTCTTCTCAATATAACTTCTGACATCCCATATGCATTTTCATGGCACTTTCCAAGGAAAGTAGCCAGTGTCTTAAGCTGTGCGCCACTTGAATCAAACGCAGCATGAAAACGGTGGCTCAGACCCACTACCGATGCTTCAATAGAGCCTAGGAATTTTATGCCAGTTGACTGCATCGCCCATTGGTGACCCTAATATAGAAATACGAGAACACGAGTCAAGGAAGCATATATTGCACATCAAGCTTTCAGGGGAGGGGGGGTAAGAGGACCCAAGACTGCCAAATCAACTTGGCCCCTCAAAATTCCAACACTTGTTAACATGATACTACACCCAACAATTAAACCTATACTCTCCACCCAATCCATACAGACGGATGGAAGAGCTTTCCTCAAAATAGAAATTGATATATGAACTACACCAACAAAGTCCACAAAACACCTCTTCAGCATGGTATGTTGAAAGTGCCCAGAACAAATAAAACCAGAACATAACCTAAAAAATAAGATCTTCCAATATGCATATTTTAGTGCACGTGCAAGTGAAAACAGTTCACAATCTCAACATGAGACAAACATAGAAACACAAAAAGACAGTAAAATAAGGGGGAAAGACAATAATGGTTGTGAACTCCAGGAATAGTTTTCCAACAGAAAAAATTCCCCACTTACAGATAGGAAGTGCAAGGGTTCTAATGGGTATGGGGTTTTTGGAATATGCAGTCCTGGGACTGAAGCAACCAAGTGTCCAGCAGCTCCTCCAAAATCGTACTTCGTCAATTCTACAATCCAATGTGCCTGATTGGGTACATCAGCTACTAGAGTTGCTATAAATCCAGCAAGCTGTGAAGAAAAATCGGATTTTGAATCTAAAACTGCTTCCCCATTGGAAAGTTGGGTAAAAAGAGAAGAATAATCAGGTTCACTTCGGCGAGGAAAATCTTGCCACCAAATAGTATTAGTCACACTATTCCACTGCCAGAGACAACAAAGTGCAGATGAGAAGATAAACAAGAATTATGCAGCACCAAGAGTTTAAAGTTTGCATTTAGAAAAAAATATCTAATGTATCCATGATGCGGCAGCATGCTTAAGGGTGTAAATTGGTTCGGTTAATGGTTTATCAGTTCGGTTTATAATTAGTTTCGGATGTAATGAACCCAAATCAAAATCGAACTGTTTGCTAATCAGTTCCAAGTACCATAATCAGATTCGGATACAGTGTTTGTTACTGGTTTACCAGTTAAAAAACAACTAAACCAACTAGAAAATTTCCAACACTGGCACAAACCAAAACCAAAACCTACTAATAACAATTCGACTCGGTCCAGGTTTTTATCAGCCAGTTCTAGTTTCAGTTTTCAGTTTTGGTTCAGAATAGACACCCTTAGGCATGATAGATAGAATTCAGAGGGAAAAGGAGTGGGGTGGGGGATGCCACACGAAAACATATGGGTTCTATGCCATATCAGAATTGTTAACGAATTCATACATTTGTCAGATGGTCAATTCACATGCACACCATGTCTTTTCCTTCTTTAATTTCTTTCTTGGGACCCAACAAAGGTCCTCAAATCCAGGTGTTGATTGTATTAATGTTGGAAGGGTTCTGCAAATATGTGTCAAAAGTGGATTGAAAACACTAAAACCCAAAAAAAGGGGAGCCTGAGGGTATGTTGTATGGAACATTTGAATCCATGGGGATGACTCAAGCTGATAAAAGATTGGATATAGTTCTTAAAGCTTCTGCTGCTGTTTTTTATTTCTTAATTTAAAATATCATGCACCAGGAAGCAAAGGTCAAACACAAGTTGACTCAGGCTTATGTAGCTAAACAAGCTTCAAGGTAGGGGTGTTAAACGGTTTATAATCAGTTAAATGGTCTGGTCCAATGTGGTGCAGTGCGGTGTATAGGAGGGTAAAACCAAAATCGAACCGATTAACTAAACGGTGTCAAAATTGAAACCAAAACTGATTACTAGTAACCCTACACTCCCTTGTTGATGGAGATATTATCGACCACAAAGTGCACCTAAATAACTTCTCCAATAAAAAAAATAAACTACAATAACTATCTTATTGGAAATGTAACTGAATACGCTACTAAACATAGCAACCAAATCAAGCTAAGTCTACAAACTTGACTTTTCCAATACAAGCCCAAAACAACATAATGGAAATCTTATATAACTTAAAATAAAAAAGAAGTGTTCTACGAAACATGATCCCCATGGAATTCAATATGAACTTTCTGAAGAAGAAATATCATTGTTTTAAAGCTTTAGCTGCCTTTTGTTTATTATTTAGCTAGTTCAGTTGTTTAGGGTTAGAGATAAGATAACTTGATAAGGGTATTGAATGATTTAAACAGTCTATTTTAAAACGGTTTAACCGGTGTATAATAGGCTTGACACCACGGTTTAAAAGGTTTAAAACCAAACCGAACCGATTAAGTAAACAATCAGGAAATCCAAACCAAAACCAAACCATTTAGTAAACAGTCTCCCGGTTTCGGTGTAAACGGTCCGGTCCAGTTTCGGTAACGGTTCCGGTCCAAAATTTGCACCCTTACTTCAAGGCTCAGTTACAGCTCACACACCAGAAAGCACACACACGCACACCCCTCCCCACACACACTATAACACCCCAGGTTAGCTAGGATGATAGATGACTTACTTTTACCTTGTTTTGACAGGTGGAATAAGGCATTTTGGTAAATTCCACCATGTCATCAAAAGGTAAATATTTGCTATGTTGTTTTAGTCAATAATAGTTTATAATTATATAGAATATGAAATTAAACTATGGATGGTTATATTATCATGAGACATGTGTGATGCTTATTTAAATAAATTGTTTACATTGTAGGCAGCTTACTTGAGATAATGATATTGAACTCAAGTACTTTCATTTTGATAAATCTTAATGCATTGTCATACTCTAAACTAGTGGTCTATTTTTAGAACCATGATGTAAGGATACCTAAAGGTCTAGGGTTCAAGTTTCAAGGCAGACAAGATGGTGGATTTTTCATTTTATATGTTTTGCAGGTGTGGGACCCACCATAGGTAGCTGCCCACTATTGAGTGATGACACTTTTAGTTTCTTTTTTTAAAATGAAATGGCATATTGTAATTTGAGGTTTTAAAAAGGGGTACTCTTGGTCCCTAAATTAAAAGGGTATCAAGACAAATTTAAAGAGCTAGCATGCATGTTTCTCAAAGAGAATCTTTAAAGGGCAAATGGGACCATTCACATTGAATGGGTTCCCTACAAGTATGGGATCCAAACCCATGCGTTGGGTGTGTTGTAGGGGTATAAGGGAGATTTCACAAAATCAGCCCATTTATAAAAAAATGAAACAAGGAGGTTGTATAAAATAGATTTCTAGAGGTTCATTTGAGTTTTTTTTACAACCTAGGTGAAAACGTCAATGTGAGAGAGAGAGAGAGAGAGAGAGAGAGAGAGAGAGAGAGAGAGAGAGAGAGAGAGAGAGAGAGAGAGCTGTGAGTTGAAGCTTTGGAAGAAAACTTGCCATACTCTTGTTAGGATTGTGTTCGAATGTTGTTTAAGCAAGTGAATGGGTGAAGTGGTGTGGAATAAGTTTTGGGAGTAGTACAAGCTAAACCCATACTGTGGAAGTTGTGAGTTGCTGAATTTCGTTGGAGGAGCTTGGAGGTTGGAGAGATAGATTTCAGTTTGAAGCTTGGTGAGGATTGCTTCAAGGTTTGACTCAACTATCACTAGAGGTAAGCTACTGAACTATGATTCATATTGTGATGTTTGCATGATGGTATTAAGGAATGATTGATCAGTTACAGCAACCCAAGATGAGTTTTAGTGGTAAAGAAGATGATGAATGGTAATATCATTTTATCAATATAAGGTTATGATTTTGACGGTTAAGTAATAGCTAAAAGAGGGAAAACAAAGGTTTTTATTCTTCATTGGAGCTATGTAACCATGAATTACTGATCTTGCTAGAAAGCAATTAAATTTCTTCAAGTTACTAAAATGGTTTGAAAATCAGATTTGAAAGTAGCTACAATGCTGCAATTTTTTTTAAAAAGGTGATGAAAATGCAATGTAGTGGGTCAAAGGTCACGTGGGATGTTTATAGGATGCTTGGGAGGAGAAATTTGATCTTAGGTATTGTGGTGGTAAGTTTGCAAGCTGGACTTGAAAGAGATAGAAGCTTAGAAGTTGCAGAAAAATATTCTCTTTGAGTTATAGAAGACATTGCCAAATTTCAGCATTTGAAGTTGTAGTTTGGCTCTGCAGTGCATCAAACAATATCATAGGTATGTAATTGCCATTCTTAATCGTAAGTGAGAGTTGCATGTTGATCTTTTAGAGTTCCTTCAAGGTTTTAAATCTTGAAATGTAGGTTAATGGCAGATTTCCAAGAATAATGGGAAAATTCGACTTTACTTGAATATAAGTTGTTTTAAGCTGAAAATCAAACTGTGGATGGTAGTATAATAACATTGGGACTACACCTGAGTGATTCTAATGTTGTTTTTAATAGTTTTTTTTTATCAACCACAGATCATATGGGGTGTTAAGAACTCAGATTTAATGTGTTATGTTAATGCTGAATTTTTTTTTGGTTAAAGAAGTTTACACATGAATGCATGACTTGAGTTTTAACTCGTTGGAGAGTGATTGTGGATGATATAAATAAGTTAGGATGCATTGGCAGGGGTTATGTAGGGATGGTTTTAGCATAACATATGGGTATTTTTGGATAGGTTTAAATGCCCATATGCTTACCTAATAACAATAAGCACTTTGATTTGTATAGGAAAAATTCAAGGCTGATTTCTTGAAGTGTTTCAAGAGGAGAATTATAAGGATATTTTGAACAGTGAAAAGGTAAATTGGTCTATGAATAATTAGTAGATCCTTTTGGGAGGTAATGGAATCTTGTGGATAGGATTAGGTGGGGAAAACCTTACTTATTTTACAATGTGCTACAATGTTAGTAAGCTTCAAAAAGCTGGTTTTTGGAAACCTATCAAGTAAAGTTTGTCTTGAGGATAAGTTGGGCAGCAAGATAAGAAGTTCAAGGAATACTATGGTTATATTATGTGCAGGTTATTAGAGTTAAAGTCTGTTATTAAATAGCTCTTCCTATTGTAGGCATATAAGCCCCAAAGCTGCTAAATTTTTCTATAGTAAGCTTGCAAGTGTTGTTGAAGACTTATTTTTGACAAACAAAGGTGAGTGAAACCCTCCTTCTAACAGGCTATTTAAGTATAATGTATGTGATAGAAAAGTAGTAATACATATATATTGTTTTTCCTAAGTGATGGTTGATTAAATGAGTTATCATGTTTCTAACCAAGGTGTTGAATGACAAAGTATGAAGTTATGTTTTATTTTACCATGTTGAGATGTTTTGCATACTGTGGCTATACATTATGTGCTGGATAGTTTGTACAAATGATGTTTAAGTTGTTCAACAGTATTAAGGAGACCATTAGAACAAGCTATTATCATGTCTAAGTTGTTTAATGCTTATATTGGACTGTTATAAGCATATATGGACAGCAAGATTATGAACTATGGAAGAATATGCAAAGTTAAGTTGCTAAATGTCTATAATGTACTGTTATAGGTATATATGGACAGCATGGTTATGAACTGTGAAAAATATGCAAAGATAAGTTCTTAATTGTCAATATTGGAATGTTGTAAGCATATATGGATAACAAGACAATGAACTATGGAAAAATATGCAGAGTTAAGTTGCTAACTGTCTATAATGTACTGTTATAGGTATATATGGACAGCATGGTTTTGAACTATGAAAAATATGCAAAGATAAATTCTTAATTGTCAATATTGGGCTGTTATAAGCATATATGGACAGCAAGGCTATGAACTATGGAAAAATATGCAAAGTTAAGTTGCTAAATGTCTATAATGTATTGTTATAGGTATATATGAACAGCATGGTTATAAACTGTGAAAAATATGCAAAGATAAGTTCTTAAATGCCTATATTGGACTGTTATAAGCATATATGAACCATGGTTCAAGGTGCCGGTCGAAACGTTCGACCGGCGTAACTCGGTTTCGAGCCTCACCGAGAAAACCCAGGCTCGATTCCATTAAGTTCCAGGTTTAGGTCGAACCCACATTAAGTTTCAGGTTTAGGTCGAACCCACTTGGGTTCGACCTGGTTTCACCCGGAACCAAGGTTTCGGTTCATAAATGAACCAAAACCCATTATATAAGGTTCGAATTCTGTCGAAACCAGTAGGGTTTCAATAGAACTCTTAAACTTTGTTTTTTAAAGACACTTCTCAGTTCTCACCTCTTAAGCTTTGTTTTTTTCTCTTTTCTCCCTCTTTTCCGGTGAGAGGCAGAAGAAGGCAGAGCCGCAGAGAAGGAGGAGAAGAAAAGAAAACTGAGAAGAAGAAAGCAAGAAAAGAAGGTAGAGCTACAAAGGAAGAAGGAGAAGGAAGAGGAAGAAAAGCAGAATGATTGAAAAGAAAAAAATAAAATAAAACCTACCTGACCAGATGTGTTGCCAGAAAAGGTGCCGCCAGAACCAGTGCTTTCATTTTCACTTCTTGCCACCGAAAGTAGGTTCTCACCGAGTTTCATTTCCCTTTCCGCCATAGTTAGTGTTCTCATAAGAACTCGATCTCTTCAATGATTTTGCCCTTTACCCTTTTATAAGATATTATCTCATGCATCTCACTTATTATGTATTTGTACAACAACCCAATCCCTTTATTCTTTTATAAGTTATTATCCCATGCATCTCACCTGTATTTGTACAACACGTTAACAATTCAATCCGTGTGAGAATAAAAATCAACATACTATAATAAAATATATACTAGGTTTCGGTGGGTTTTGACAGGAACTCGAGTCAACTCGGTTTTGAGGCTGGTCGAAATTGGCCTCTTAACTGGCACCTCGAACATTGATATGGACAGCAAAGTTATGAACTATGAAGGATAGACAAAGTCAAGTTGTTTGATGCCTATATGGATTGTTATATGAGTATATGGATAGCAAGGTTATGTACAATGAATTATAGCAAAGTCAAGGTGTTTAATGCCTATATGGACTGTTATAAGTATACGTGGACAGCAAGGTATGATTATGGAAAGATATGATAGGAAATTGGTATATGTTAACTAAATGAGAGCAGAATGCACAGATATGATAAGTTTAAGTAAAGAACAGTAGGAGTACACCTAAGCAAGATCCATAGCTCAAGTTGGTGAGTCAATGTACCACTTCAAAACAAAAGTTAATAATTTAAGAAAGGCAAGAAACGACAATCCGTTAAGTCTAGAAACAAAGGGCAAGATATGAGAAATCTATTAAATCTAGATATAAGAGACAAGAAATGGCACAAATCGTTGAGTCTGAAAACAAAAGGCAAGATACGGGAAATCCGTTGAGTCCAGAAATGAAAGACAAGAAACGACAATCCATTGAGTTTGAAAACAAAGGGCGAGATACAACTAGATATGAGAGACAAGAAACGGAAATCCGTTAAGTCCGGATACAAAAGAGAAAATGGGAAATCCGTTGAGTCTAGAAACGACAGACAAAATACGGGCAATCCGTTGAGTCTAGTTATAGAAGATAAGAAACACAAATGTTGTAAGAAAAAAAAATGGCATATGAATAAGTTTGGAAAGAGAAAGATGAATAGTCAAGGGAAAAAAGTGAATAAGTAAAGATAAATGACAAATTAGCATTATGTTACTCAATGAGTATGTCTAGTTTGAATTAACTATGATATGAAATGTCAAGTTTACAAGTTTGTAATGCAGTCCATGGACCAGCCAGTAGTGGACCAGTCCAAGGATCTGTCAACATGGGCCCAACCCACACTGTTCACGTGAACACTATTCACGCGGTACTGTTCACGTGAACAGTACCAACAATAGTAGTTAGGACTCTTCTGATTAGTTTCCTAATTTTTAGTTTATTTATTTCCATTGTTTAGTTTCCTAAAAATTGGGCTAGTTAGTTTAAAAGTCTTAGTTGCTTGGAGACTAAAACTTGCCTAAAATCTAGTTTTCTAATTCCAGTTTTTAGAGACTTTCCTATTTCTATGTTTTAGAAACTTCGTAAGTTATAAAGGAGGTTTAGCTTTTCCAAGTTTAGTTCTTTCCTATTTTATTTGTAATGTTTCAAAGCTATAAATAAAGAAAAAACAGGCCAACTGCAATAGAGTTTTTTCAAAAAATTAAAAGTAATTAATTTCTGGTTGAACCTCACCAGGTTGTGAGACTCAACCTCTTGTTCTTCTTTCTTCCTTGATATTTTGGCTCTTGTTTTGAGATACAAACATACTACACTAGCTGGGGACATAGCCTACCTGTAGATCCATTGAGTTCCCTTGATAAACTACTATCAAACTAGAAGCAATCAATCATCTTCCAGATCTGGGGCGCTAACAGGTTCAGTCAACTTTCGGGCCCCACAACTTCTTCAATTTTTCTCAGATCTTCTTTAACTTCGGAGGAGTGTTCATAAGTGTTATCAAAGAGTTCCAAATCAAATTTCATAAATTTCTGACGGTCAGATTTCGAGATAAGTAATTTTTTCTATTATTTTTTCCTGCAGATTTTATGTTTGGACTGATTAGAGATCCTGTAGCAAAGAGGGCTTATTAATTTGATATGTTTTAACCCCTTTGCCATCAATTGGTATCAGAGCATGGCTGAGGAGAGTTCTACCTCTCCTAATCAGTCCAATAACCTCAATGACCTTGTTAATTTGGTTCTCCAACGATTGACCAAAATGGATGCCAAGTTAGATAGCGTGGATGGGAGAATAAGTAATTTGGAGGAACAGGATAATTCTAGGCCGGCTAGAATAGAAGCCCCTAGAAGAGAAATTCCTAATGCCAACCTAATACCAAGACATGTTATTAGGGCTCCTCAAAGAGTCCCTAGAGAGGAATACCACAACCCACCCTATGAAGACTATGATGAACCTATCCGTTACCAAACCCATAAGGTACGGATGGACCTCAAGGAGTTTCATGGGAGGCAAGACCCCGAAGCCTTTCAAGACTGGCTGAATGCTTTAGATGACTATTTCGATTGGTTTAACCTTACTGAACCTCGAAAGCTGCAATTGGCATGTTCTAAACTTGTCAGGGGTGCTTGTGATTGGTGGCGTAACTATGAGTATAGTCTCATGAGGAGTCGTAGAGAACCCACCACTTGGGAGGAGATAAAGGAAGAATTGAAAGAAAAGTATTTGCCTCGGTCGTTCCAAAGAAGGTTGCATGACCAGCTGAACAATCTTCGACAAGGTAATATGATTATGGAAGACTACGTATATCAATTTGATCAATTATGTGTACAGTCTAGATCACGGGACAACGATGATCAGATGATATCTCGGTTCCGTTTGGGATTGCGATTTGAAATTAGAGAAAAAATGGAAGTGGTTGATATTGTTAGTTTTAACGACTGTGTTGATAAAGCTTTCCAAGCCGAGGATCTTTTGAAGTCAACACTGAAGCCCACCTCCAGTTCTTATGAATTGAAGCACCCTACACCAAACAGCAAAGCCATAGGCACTACATCTCATGCTACTCCAACGACAGATAAAGATAAAACTCCCATGGTAGCAGTTACGGATGTACAATATTATTACTGCAATGCATATGGTCACTTTGCTAGAGATTGTCCACAAAAATTAAAGGTAAATTCCTTAGTTACTGCAATCGAGGCCAACCCAGATACACAGGTATGTGAATCGCAAAGTGATGACACTTCTGTTCCTAATACGGATGTCATGGATACTGGTGAAGATTCATATGGAATCCATATAATCACCAGTATGGTCTTGATTGCCCCAAAAGTGGATGTGGATAATTTTGATGCCTTTACTAAAGCTCCATGGATTGACAATGGTGACCACAGTTCTGATGAAGATCACGGTGTTATGGAGAAAATTACGAAAGACGAAGAATTGAATAAGATTGTCCCCATGGATACCACGATTCCACTTGACTTTCCTCAAGATGTTGAGCATGTTGATTTCGTAATACCTTCTAATTATCTTGAAGAAAGTGGACCCAAAGTAATGGATTTTCTTCCAACATCGCAAGCACAGTTTAAGTTTCAAGATCAACAGGTACTGCCTACCGTCTCTTATGTAATGTTTTATGTATTATGTGTTCTTGAGTGTATTCTTGCCAAGGTGGATTTACACTCATTGAGCTTCAGCTCATTATAGACCAGCAAATGTTTTACAGATGATGATAGTGAGAGCAACGAGGAGGCAAACTGCAAGTGAAAATCCAAGTGGAAGATTAATACCCCTTGGCAAAGTTGACATCTTTTTTGTTTATATTATGGTTTTGAGTTTATCTTTACGCAATGTAACTATTGTGGGCAACAGGTTTCTGAGTTATAATGCCCACATTTTTGTAAAGATTTGATCAGAACTTTTGTTTATTTTGTAAAAAACATTTTAGCCACCAGTTGTATATCTTAATTTGGTTATAGACTTCCGCTGTTTATGAATTATTGAATGTGATGACATGATATGAATGACAGATTTTCAGAAGAAAAATTTTGTACAGGTTTTATCTATTATCTTGTTGGTCTAACCATTTATCCGAACCCAATCCTGAAGATGGCTCCCACACACACACGCGCACACACACACACACACACACACACACACACACACACACACACACAAGGGATTAAAAAAAGTGTTTTTGTTATTAAGGGAACAGTTCATTCAAAATTTGTCACCTGTCGAGACACTAGATTTGCTGAAGTAACAATTACTCGGATGCTATCTTCTCTTTGCAAAACGAAGAGTTTCGGATGATGGCATGCAACACCTTGCCTCTTGCGGTCTTTGCCAAAGGCTATAACTTCAGGAAATTGGGGATAACTAATACAAAAAGTGCCAATTAGAAACTAATGATAGTTAGCCACTGTAACAATTTAGTCTTTACTGGTAATACGCAATAAATCAATAACATTACTCACACTAGCATTACATTTGGAAAATCTGAGTACGGCATCGAGGATCTTTTATCAGGACCTGAATCCCAGCATCTCTCACTATTATGACACGCAATTGTAATAGGGAGGTGGTTAGGAACTTCACAATATGATAAAAACCTGCCAAATATACATGTGAACATGTAAATGCATAAATCAATCAAATAACCATGAAAGGCATCCTAATAGACCAGAATTTTTTTTTTCTACAACCAAGAAATGTATAATAGATGAGTAATACCAAGTTATTATTACAAAATGCAGATACAAACATGTCAGACTATGTCATAGATATCAGCATCTTGTTAAACACATAGATACCATGAGCATTACTGCTCCTCCATTTTCTAAAATTGTTTTTAGACACATCTTTACAAAAATTAAGTTACAGTATTGCATGACAGATTTGAGATTTCCCTTTCTTAACAAGCATCAACAATAGTAAAACTCTGTTTGCATAAGAATATCAATTGTCACTAATAAAAAAATTATCAACTGGTACAACTCAAACAACCCCACAGTAGTAGAACTTATCTGATTCAAGTACAAAATGGTAACGACTAATTTAACTTCAACAAAGTACGGTAGTGTTTCACTACAACCAAATCCTAGGCAGCCCAGACAACTCAGTATGAAGAGAAGAAGTAAATCAATAAACCAGCTTCTGAATTTCATTTAATAATAAAATATCACCACATACATGCTTTGGGTGTCCCAACACCTAATGCATTGAGAGTTGCTAAAAATTAGAGAGTAGAATTTAGAAACTAGCCCATCCCAAGTAAGTTACTATAAACCAATTCTTAGAGTCGTTCTAGTTTTGAGATCAAACTCCAAAGAAACCCAATGAGCTAAGATTTTAAACTTATGACACTGACTCCATTAAGAAAGGTAGCAACACAAATGAGTGGTTAACCTCTTTTGCAAATGCATAAACTGGCAATATAAATCAAACTCCAAAGAAACCCAATATATATATATATATATATATATATATATATATATACCAAAATAGAAAGATAACCTAAAAAGCTTTCCAACGGAAATCATACTATACAAACAAGTTTTGATATTCCAAATATAGCCTTAAAGAAAATTGATGGAATAAAAAATAATGTTATTTTGAGGCTAATCAACTAATATAGAATTACGGTACCATGCTAAAGCATAACTCACACAACTTTGATCAGAATTTCTTCTAGAAGATAAGCAAGGAATGCCAATTTTTATTAGATGTCTACTCAACACTAATACATAAGTTTCACCCATTTGATTCCAATTTCCCAACCATATGATATCATCTGCTTGCATGGGTAGGGCCATTAAATCATTGGTCTATTGATTTGGTATTCAGGGCCAAAGGCATCTAAAAGGCAAATAGTTGAATGGTCCATATTGGTAGCAAATGCATCAATCTGCTGACATATTGCAAATTTTACAGTTTAATTATTTGTAAAAGAGTTAGATGATAATATTACATTAAACTATGTAAAAGTGCCTGTTCCAAATAGCGTTTCCTAGTTATGCTTGGTTCCAGAAGTCAAAGTGAGCCTCAACCAACAACAACTCAACTTTATCCCAACTAAATGAAGTCGGCTTAAAGGGGGCCTCAACCAAGGAGAGAATGAGGATTCATTTATAAAGTATTTTCACTTATTCTTGAAAAAGGATTTACATAACAGTTTGAAGGCAAGGAATGATAAGACAAAATTAGAAAATCCCAATTCTTCACCAACATGAATGGATTTTAAGAAACTACTACAGTGTGGCAACTGGCAAGTACATAAGTATATATGGCATGCATATCTAGCAGAAACTATGGAACTTAATCCACTTCCGGACAAGGGATCAAATATAGAGACATAACAATGCCAATATGATGCCAGGTCAGCATCACTAAGCTACTATAAATAATAACTGCTATAAATAATAAGGTATCAGCCTAATAGTGATGGACTGTTTATTGCCACAAAGTGAAAGAACTGTAACAATTTCAAGAACATTCACAAAGAGTATAGAATTTGATGTACCAGGAAACATCAGTTGTAAATGTTGCAATGAACATGCGTGAAAGGCTTTCAATAGGATGAAGAAGTTCTGGCAAAGAGACCACAGTTTGCTGATCCAGTGTACCGTGGTTCATAAATTCAAGGCGGTTCAAATGGAATGTCTTCCCAGCTGATCCAATGCTCCTAAGTTTCTTTGAATGAAATCCACTGTTGTCTTGATGTGCTTCGCCTAGAGGATTCAAGGATTGACCATTTTGTTGGGAAATGGATACAATTTTCTTAGCAGAAACTCTAATATCCTCTAATAATTCCTGTAAAGGATTGCAAAAAAAAAGGGTTAAAGACAGATGGAAGGCTAGGGTTTATTTCTCCCCGTTAAGTATAGCCGAACCCACCTCTGTGTTCGTTGTGCCTCCATTCACCAAATTAGCTGCAGCACCCAAGGTAGGGAGAGGAAGTGGTAGTCTCTCAGAGATAGTTGTAGCTGTACAGTTCTCTAACAGGGGTTTACCGAGCAGAGGAATATCCAACATGTCATCTGGTTGCAAAGTTGGAACATCGTCTTCACTGCAATCCTCCTTTGCTGTGTTAGCAAACGTATATTCCCGTATATAATTTATTGGGTCCACACTTCTTAATATCTGTCTGCAATGATCTAAGAGTGAAATGGCCTTTCCAGTAACATCTTGGTGTCCTGAACCATGAAGATTTACGCTTGCACCGCCAAGTCTAACACGCGCTCGTCCCTCGGAGTCGAAGCTTCCAAAAACAGTCTTGGTTCCTTCAAACAAACCCCGTTCGCATGCAAGTGCAACCCCACGGCAGCCGATATCCTCCTCCTCCGTGGAAACAACTCTTTCCAAAATGAATCCAATCTTAATCCCAAAACAGGGATTGAATCGGTTACCACAGGCAAGGGAAACCTCATCGCCAACCGACAACTCCATTGCAGTGCCTTTGGCAAGCCTGAGACCATTAATGAAGACGCCATTGGAAGACGTGGCAACAGTAAAACATTCGGGTGCCCGTGTAGCTTCCAATGCAAACCGAAATCTTCTTCTAACCTCATCCAGATCACGGCCACTAGGAAGAGGAGAGAAGAATCCATCTAGAATGAAAAACTTGCCCGTAGAACCATCGAAGAAAATTTGGCAATGTCGCCTGCTGATTCGACGATCCTGGAAGACGATTTGACAGGACCGACTCTGCCGGCCGATGGTGTAGATTCGGTCCGACCGTAGACAGATAGATTGAGAACGAGAGGAGGGGCTGGAGGAGACTAGAGGAACGCCATCGATGGCTTTTAGAGAGAAGAATCCCGCCTTCAACACGCCGATTCTTCTTCTCTTGCAGGGGGGAAGGAGCGGGAACTCATTCCATTTCCGCTGTTTATTGGAATCCCAAATTTCCATTTTAAAGAAAATAATGACTGTAAAAATACTGGGTGGATAATACAGATGTATACAAAAAAATGGAACGCAATGACAACTTCATCATGACAAGGAAATTGGTGTTTAATCAATAGTAATTACAAAGTGATTAAAAAGCACCAGAGGAGAATAGGAGGACGAGGAAGAGATAACGATAACGTCTTGCATTGGAAGGTGACAGAAATTGAAATCTGAGATAAACCCTAGAATCTCCTTGACGGCTTGAATCCTCTGGGAGAGCGGGAGAGGCTCCACAAATACAAAAGCAGAAAACAGAAAACAGAAAACAGAAAACCCTCCCGCCATTTCCCTTTCAAGCAATTCTCGTATACTCAATGTATTTCAATTCGTAGAGCAGGTTCTTTTTTTTCTTTTTTTTCTTTTTTTTTAAGTACGGATACATTGGATATTAAATTGAATAGAGATATCACTCAATTGACATTTAATTGAAAACGGTGCTAATATGTTTTTTAAAATAACAATTTGCGGGTATCCGTATACACTATACAGACAGATACACATATTTGTAAAGAATGGATATTTTGGAAAAAAAATTGTCTAGACTCTAGAGTCATCCACACCCCTAACCCCCATAAATACCCAATCCTTAATACCTTGACGCCCCGACGGCCCCGACGGCCCCGACGACCCCTCCTATCCTACCAACAACATCTGGTGTCCCTTTTTCTCCAACATCCCAAGAAAACTACCGTATAAATTGTTGAAGAAAAAACAAAGAAAATAATTATTTTCAAATCCCAAAGTGTTAGAGAAAGAGGATAAAATAGCATAACAGTAACAACACAGGATACATACATACATACATACATACATGTTCTTACTTCTTAACACAAAAAATAAAAAAAAATAAATAAATAAATAAAAAGATACATATATGTTGGGAGTGCAAATTCTAGCCATTGAATAAAGGAATTATCTTATTTTAATAGATGGAAGATGAGTATCTAAAGTAGTACACATGACACTTGTGATAACATTTAAATATATAAACCTCCAATTCTAAAAAATCATAAGGAATCATCCTAACTATTATAAACAAATCAAATCAAATCAAATCAAATCAAATCAAAGATGCATCCCATCGTCATTTCTTTTTCTCATCATCTGGTCTAATATCTTTGTCTAAAAAATCAAAACCTTCACCACTTTTGTCCACAAAATTTTGAGACATAAATTTGTTTATAGTATACCAGTCTAGCAACACCGTATTTTAAACAAATATATCCAAAAAAGAGAAAACCCACTAATATGGTCGGTCGCATCCAAAAATAAATATGTGCAAAATGACTTAAGAAAAACCATACCATATGGATGGACGTGGATTGACTGGTTATTTGATACTAGGGTCCAATAAAATTTCTAGTGGTAAAAAAGCAAGCTGGTTTTAAGTTCTGTAAAGTTTTAAAACTAGGAACAAATTTTATTAAGCAAAGTCAGCATAGAATCGCCTAGAACGAACGATAGCCGATAGGGGGAGGGAATAGAAGAATATTTGGCCAGCTAGACTGACTCCCCACACTTTACACCTCCTTTCTTGAGGAATCTATCCATCGCTAGAAAAATGAGCCTCAAGATTTCAGGTGCCGGGAATTAAAAAAAGGAACAATATACAAGAGAAAAAACACACACACACACACACACCCAAAACAAAAAAAAACAAAAAAACAAAAAAAAATATCATCAATTACTATAGAGGAGTTGTTGGCTCCACAAAAATATCTTAATTTTGGGGAGAAGATTGACTCTACATTGAATAATTTTTCAGCATTCGAATTTTATCTGACATTTTTGGAGGAAGATTTCTGTTACGAGATGCAAGGATTCTTTATTGTTGGATGATGCTCATGAAAGAATTACTGTGACGGGCAAGTTCAAGAGCCGCCTCTACTCTCTGGGGGCATATGGCTCCACTGGAAAGTGGAAACAGGATGCTGATGTTTCATGTTATATATAACACACTATGATCAGGTAGGCAATAAATGTACTTCGAATGCACCTGTCATTGCCTTGTCGCTTCCATCTTGACCTGAAACTTAAATTCCCAACACTTTAAACAGAGGATCACACACCAAACCATTAAAAACCTATATTTCCTGATGATGGCAGTGATCAAGTGATCAAATCGGATCAGAATTGGGATCGGCCGGGCCAAATGTGCAGCAACTGAATCAGCAAGGGTTCCAATGGCCAATCCTAATATGGCTAGTCAACATTCACGGAAAACAGGACCGATCCTAGGCCGATCACATGTCCAACTCCATGCACTTGAACCTTGGGAGATCATGTACAGTGCCATTGGTTGTGATTAGAGACAGATTAAACATGTAGTGTTGCCTTTCACTTCAAACTGCTATGAATAGATATATAAAAAGAATCTGGAAAGCTATAGTACAGCATCACCTAAACAAAAAGCCAATACTTAAAATAATAAAGCTTGATGCAGAAACAGAAACCAAGGAACACCACCAATAAGAACTAGAACCCATACAAAGAACCAAAAATCCTGGAAAGTTGAATCTGGAATCAATCAATGCCTTATATAAAAGCTTGTTTGGGAACAAAAATATGATGGCTCAACACTAATACAAAGACTGAGATTTGATCTGCCAAAAACCGCTAGGAACTATAGAACCATCACAATGCAACCATCAATAGACATATAAAGGAATCATCTGGAAAGCTATTGCAAGGCATCACCTAAGCAATATGCCAATCCTCGAAAAAGATAACATCGGTAAGCACCAAAAACATCAAAAGTCAGAACCAAAAATATGATGGTCCAACACTAAAAAAAGACAATGAAACACAAGAAATTACAAACCATGGCTAGCCTAAAATCAGACTGGAAATTCCAAAGAAAGTTCCCAGAAATAAAGATGCAATTGATGCTCCAAATGCACCAACATAAATAAAAAATTCCTGAGCCTAATTGATACAGAAGACATTGCAGAAACTTTGGGGGCTGCTCCTACTAGCCCTAGCTCAGGCCCAATTAGATACTCCAAGAGATACCATCTTAGACCCAAGCCAAGTCTTACCAGCCCTGCATTTAGGCTTTTATTATTATTATTATTATTTCAGTTCTTGCAGTGTAGTTAGCTTTATTTCAGTTTATTTAACAAGAGCAGTATCTAATTGCATGTAAATCAGTTTTCATTTTAGTAGTAGTGTGGTGAGCAGTTATAACCACCCCACAAGAAGCATGTAAACATTTCTTTTCTTTGAATTGGCTATTGTAGTCTCTTTGGTGGAGAGGATGGAATAAATAAAAAAAGGATTATGAATCTTCTTGTTATACCCCTCCCTCCCTCCCTCCCTCCCTCCCTCCCTCCCTACTATTGGGTTTCCGTCTCTCTAATTCTTCTTCTTTGTCCCTTCTTGTAGTCCATCCCATCATTTTGGTATCAGAGACTCTCTCTCTCTCTCTCTCTCTCTCTCTCTCTCTCTACTTCTTCTTTTCCTGCATGGTTGAAGCTTTCCAGACCACCCTCTTGCAAGATCTCTCATTCTCTCTCGTATTCTTTTGCCTTTCAGCCTCTCTTCCCCTCCTCATATCTTTCTTCTCCTATCTAACTATTCTTATCTTGTTCCCTCCCTTGTTCTGAAAATCCAAAACCAAAATTCCAAATATCTGTATACAACCTTATCCCCATTACCGTAACATCCATTGAACCCCTTTACCCACACGATTGCAATAACCAACTGTTCCATCTTATGGAATGGAGAACTACACCAGAGATGCTGCAACAATAATTTCGACATTCCACTCAATATTATTGAGAGAAGGATGTGCAGACTCATGATTTCATCCCCTCTAATCATAATTACCGGAGCTTTTGTACAACATGGATAAGCATCACATGGACTGATTTCCAAGGTTTATCCAAACTCGAGGTCGAGTTTTTTTTTTTTTTTTTTTAAATAAAGGAGAGCTGATGCAGAATATTTGGGGGATGCTCCATCTAGCCCTAGTCCAAGCCCAATTAGATAGATACTCCAAGAGATACTATCTCAAACCCAAACCAAGTCTTACCAGCCCTGCATTTAGTTTTTTAAATTTTTTTTTATTTTAATTTCAGCTATTGCATTGTAGTTAGTTTTATTTCAGTCTATTTCACAGGAGCAGTTTCTTATTCCATGTAATTCAGTTTTCATTTTAGTGGTAGTGTGGTGAGCAGTTATAACCACCCACTACAGTCTCTTTGGTGGAGAGGATGGAATAAATATAAAAAGGATTATGAATTTTCTTGTTAAACCCCTTCTTCCCTCCCTCCATTCTATTGGGTTTCCCTCTCTCTAGTTCTTCTTCTTCTTTGTCCCTGTTCTAGAAGTGCACCCCATCAGAGTTATAATGAATGAAATGCAACAACAATAAATTAAGCTGCATAGTGAAGGTGCAACGCATGAGAAAGAATAATGGGAGCAATTCATATACACTGGAATCTTAATATACAAACCCCATTCGTGGTACGGATAGAAAAACAGGAACTAAACTATATAATCAATGCAGACCCAAGCTTGCCCAGGTGGTTCGGCATTACTCACTTAAGAGCACGCCCGAGGCTTTGTCAGTGGATATAGTCTTCAACCTGCATCCAGTGTGTGGTTTGCACACATTGTAGTGCAAAAAGAATCTCTCTCTCTCTCTCTCTCTCTCTCTCTCTCTCTCTCTCTCTCTCTCTCTCTCTCCCTCTCTCTCTCTCTATATATATAAGAAAGAAAGGAAGGAAGGAACCAAAGTAATCATCACAACTCCAAAATCATTCTCAAGATGCCAGGAAAACCTTAATCATCTTCTAAAATTACAAAATCCTCCCTTAGGAAAGAATCCATCCACAAAGCCAAAGTAGAGAACAAAATTTTACAACTCAAAGCAAAGCTGCTCAACCAAAAAACTTTGGAGGACAAAAAGACCATGATAAGAATTAGCAAAGCAATAGAAAAAAGGGAAGCAAACAATCCACTTGAATAGGTTTTTTTACATGTTAACTTCCCGTGTAACGGTAAAGCCCAAACATATACAAAACACAAATCACAAACCTTGAAGCAGAATTAGGAGAAAGAAAATAAGAGTAGCACTAAGGAAAAGAAAATAGGGCTTTTGATGAAAGATTCAGACAGTGCTCTAATCAAATGGAATGGATTTGGATCAACAATATCTTCAGCACAAAAAGATAGAATGGAGGTCACGATGGAACGGTAAATTACAAAAAAACCGAGACAATTTTCTAAGAGCCAAGGTTAAAGAAACCAAAACCACTACGCCAGACACACTTCTGTTAGTAATTTTGTTTTGCAATTTCAAGACCTGTTATTGGAATTACCAGAAAAAACTTTATTCTAAGGAAAGAATACATGCGGAATCATCTACGCCTGGATTTCATCACTCAACACACTAACCAAATCAAGAAACCGATTCAGAAACATCGACACACGAAAGCCAGATAATGAGCACCGGCACTAGGGTCTAGACCCCCTTCCGAAGGGAAATCTCAAATAGACAGCTAGGTAATGAACCGTAAGGGGTATCCCTGTTGCCAGTTTTGCTTTCTATTAGTAATTTTTTTTCCCTGCAATTTCTATCATTGGTAGACAGTACATTGCAATTTCAAGACCTGTTATTCTTTGTTTTAGATTCCTATAACAGTATGTGTTTTCGTACATGTATTGTGCTATTCTTCTGTTCTTGTTTACAGCCCTTACCTTCTGTTTTGTGTTGGTGTCAATGTTTCAGCATCGATTCTGGTACGTAACCTAGTTCTTTATATTGGAGTGTTGTTGAATTTACATGCAAATGGTTTTCCTAAGTACTGAATTTAGATGTCTCTATTTTAAAGGCATTGAAATATTAAGCACAACAACTTGATCAATGCTGCCTTTTTAATTCTGAATACCATGTCACCCTATTGAACATTGCTGAATTGGTAAACTATTGAGGTATATATTATTCATTGGTTAATAAAATTCAGCTCTACACTCTCTATTTGCATATCATCATGTATGCTGTTGTCTCCTGTCCTAACTAGCTAAACCTTAAGTAACCTAATACCTAACTAATTGTAAGTGTAGGAGACCTAGACCCCGAGGCTGTCCTACATCAAGAAATCAAAAGAAGCAAAATATCAGTAGACAGAAAAGGAGCCCAGACAGCCAGTCCCACAGCACACAGCATGAGCAGGACACCTTCATCCTTATTGGAATGCTTCGAGCAAATTCTGAATAGGAACTCTAATTCCAGAGCTTAGTCAAAAACAGAAATACAACAGAGGGAAAAACTTGCACTGTTCTTGGGTTGCAGAAAGAGGAGAATCAATATAAAATGAAGATCAACCAAAATAAATTAAAAGTTTAATATGATTGCTATGGCAAAAGAGCAAACTGGCAAAACAAGATTACAACAAGTGCGGCCAATATCAATTTTTCAGTTAGTGCTTAAGTTGAGTACTTAAGGCTCTGATTGGATGTAAGGGGAATTAAAAAAAAGAGAAGTGAATTTTTTTAACGTAGAAATGAAACTTTCATAATCATTACAGCACATGCAATCAAATGACTGTATAAGTAATTCCAAATCATTCTATATTTAGTTATTATCTTATATTTCACTTTGCATCCAAATCCTTTACATTAAAAAAGGAAAATAAAATTTTACATCAAATAAGTATCACTGCTAATTATGGTGAGAAATTTAAATAGTTTATACAATCATGTTGTGTTATACCTATACAAGTTTCCTTTTAAATTTAAAATTTTCACTTCCCTTCCCTTTTAATAATTTCCCTTGCGACCAAACTGAGCCTAAGTTCAGCCCACAGGGAGTATATAGGAAAGACAAGATAGTAGGCGAAAGAAGAAGACGAAGGAGGTGGATATATCTTCTACATATTGATATTGAAGGTTATAATCAGAAACATCAATAACCTACTCTACACTACAAGCAGTTAAGTACTGAGTACATTTTTCGATGAATGATGAAATACAGAAACAAAGGAAAAGATAAACGACAACTTATCAGTCAGTAATCATCGTCGTTCTGAATTCTGAATTTCTATTCGATCATCAGCATCATCCATCAATCAATCACTCACGTGTTTCCAATTCATCTATCCATTTATCATTGACGAGAGAAAGGTCAGTTTCGTCGGTAAGAAACGGAATAAAAATCCTGGTCCAGCTTCAAAGTTCAAGCGGCCAAAGAAAGCCCAGCGAATCGCAACAAATCAGCGAAGAATTCAATATTTCTTCAAACCCTGAGAATCTGGAGCTTGGTAGAGAAGGCAATGGCAACCCAATCGGGCTGGGACGAGGACCACTGCAGCTGCTCGATCTCGGCCCCGGCAGTGTAGGCGAGGATGGGATCGAGACCACCCTCGACGGGCTGGCCCATGGAGGAGAGATCCCAAATCAAGGCCTGGGAGTCGTCACCCGCGGTGCAAATGTGGCAAGAGCTGTGCGGGGCCCACGCGATGGCGTTGACGCTGGCCTGGTGTCTCTGCAGCTCGACGACGGGGAGGGTGGGGAAGCGAATGTCGAGGACGACGACCTTGGCGCTGTCCATGATGATAGTGGCCATGTATCTGGGGTCCTGCTTGTTCCAGCCCAGGCGGACCAGGGGGGTGTCGGGCTCGGAGCTCTCGTAGATGATGGTGGAGTGCTCCTTGTCGCGCAGGTCGAAAACCCTAACGGAGCCGTCGGCGGAGACGGAAGCAAAGACGCCGACGCCGCCCCAGGCGATGTCGTAGACCTCCTTGTCATGGGCGATGAGCTGGGTGTCCACGGCCTCGCGCTCGATGTCCCAGATGGTGCAGGTGGTGTCGATGCTGGAGGTGCCGATGCGCTTGGGCTCCGCTTCATTCCAGTCGAAGGAAGTGAGGGGCCCGCAGAAATCGCTGTTCTTGTTGCCGTTGAGGAGGCTCTTGAGTTCCACGCGGTCGTTGCCGTCCGAGATTCGCCAGATGCGGAGGAAGTCCCCCGAGGTGGCCAGCAGGTCCGGCTTCTGGCACTCCTTGTCCGGGATGAAGATGGTCTTGGTGGGAGGGTAGGGATGCTCGAACGAGAGGTTCGGTTCCGACCTGATCTCACCGTTGGAATCGTCTAACTGAACGATCTCCACCCGATTCGGGTACTGCTCCAGCAGACTCGCGATGGCCAGCCGGTACTTCTTGTCCCTGCGCACGCTCCAGTTCATGGCGTAGATGTGCCAGGGCGCCTCGTACGTGTATATCTCCGACCGTTTCTGTTGTTCCTCCGATCCGTCCTGGTTTGGATCGCTACTAGTACCCATCCTTAAACTTCTTCTCCTTTTCGATCGGTCTGTATGTTCTTCTATATTCTAATTTGGTGAGGGTTGCGAGACGAAAACCAGAAACTAATATAGAGCGTGAAAAGGATGAGAGTGACAGAAGAGAACACGGGGCTGAGACTGAGAGTGCGAGATTTGAGAAGGAAGAAGAAGTCGACAGCAAGTAACAACCTAGGGCAGAGGGGACTAGCCTCAGGACTAGAGTCTACAGGTCATGGATGGAGATTGGAAGGAGAAGATTTCAGACGGCAAAGAAGATATCAGAGGAGATTGATTCCCACTCTATATTAGTTTATGGACAAGAAAATCAGATTTAAAGAACTGGTCGAGGACACCCGGACGATTTGAATCCCAGAGACAATGGGGATTTCCTCTTTTTCTCCGGTCCCCAGGGGATTGAGAAGAATGGGAAATAAATACACTTACACAATAGACACTGCGTCTGGGAGTCTGGGTGCTGGGAGAGTATATCGAAAAAGCAAGAGTGAGCTGAATAACGCTTTATCCATCCAACTAACCCGACATTGTTATCAACCATACAACCAATAATCCCAATCTAACGGTTTATCCTCACATCCCCAGACCAAGATTTATGGGTGCGAGATACTGATGAGGGAGGATACCCCCCCCCCCAATTGGCCGCCCCAGTGTTTATCGGGGCGATAAGGAGGGCTTATGCAACCACCTCCCCCAATTGCCGGGCCGGATTTCCGGCCACGTGTTTATCAGGGTCAGAATAAGGAGGGCTTAATTCGCATTGTCTACCTTAAACGGATTAAGATGAAAGCAGATCTTAATGAACTGGGAACCACACATGGTGATAGTGAAAAACCTCGGAGTCTTGCTATCATGGAAGGCACTCGAGATCACCGTCATTAGAACTCGGAGCCTCGTACCTTCGATGACCTTGGAACCTCGTGGCCCCGTGGACCTCGGAGCCTCGCCAAAATGGGAGCCTCAGCCTACCCATATGGAAGCCTCAGCCTACCCATATGGAAGCCTCGACAACTCTTCACCACCACAGCCTCGGCACCCCTTCAAATGGACCTCGGCGGACTGATCCACATATCACAAGCCAACTGTATTGTAGCATACAAGTGAGACCAGCATCAAATAAAGTCAGAGATCCGACACCCCTTCACCACCACAGCCTCGGCACCCCTTCAAATGGACCTCGGCGGACTGATCCACATATCACAAGCCAGCTGTATTGTAGCATACAAGTGAGACCAGCATCAAATAAAGTCAGAGATCCGACACCCCCCAAATATCCGTCAAGGGAAAGACAACGGAATCCTGAGAAAGAGATCCCACTGTCCGAATAACTCAGTAAAAAATCATCTGATATTTAAATCAATGAGCGCAAATCACGCTCCAGAGAGACATTCTACCACGACAGAGGATATGTCCAGCTCCCACATCTAGGTCACTCCAAACCTATAAAGAGAAGAGACATACCCAGGTAGACACACGGATATTTTTCTAACATTCAATTTCAGAGCAAATTAGCTACATGAATCCTCTTAATTTAAATGGACAGTCTTTCTTACTTATCTTATACTGTTTGTCCCTCTAACTGACTTAAGCATCGAAGTGGCTAAAGGGTGTCAGCACCTGACCTTCACTACGGTGTCCTTTTTTCATTTTGCAGAAAATCTGAGCGAGCTAAGGACCAATTCGATTTGGGACGACAACAGATAGAATACGGGATTCCTATAGAATATAGGGTTAAGGCATCGATAAAATGAGAGAATGAGAACTTAGTGCCTGTTTGGTAACACTCTGACTCCGATTCCATGGATCTTGCTCTGAATCTTTTTTGAGCTCCCACTTTTTTTCAAAGTTGATTGAGAACTGGAGCCTATTTGGTAACGTTGTTCTAGAATAGATTCCAGAGCTGATTGAGAATAAGAACATGTTTGGTAAAAACTAATCTGGAATTGATTTCAAAGCTCATTGAGAGCAGAATATTGTTTGGTAAACACTAATCTGAAATAAAAAATTTGGCCTAAAATATTACCATGACTACCATTAAACCATTAATATGTATGTATTTTTGCTAAAATTCAGATTTTTGCAAATCTATTAACATTGTCTTCACAAAGCATGGAATTGATTAACATTGTCTTCAAAACCAGTAGTTGTCTTCAAAACCAATAATACATGCACAATTTTTTATATCAGTCTTACTAAGAAAGTATTAAATAGATTAACACTGTCTTCAGTACTAGAAGTTGGGATCAATTACCTTCATTACTTATGGAAGCTGGAGCCCGCTAAGATCGTGCTCTTGACGTTTGGACCTCCACATGCTTGTGAAGATGTATCCTATTCTCATACTCCTGACAGATCAGCGCGACTCATAGAGGGGACACTTTCGTGAACTAACCCACTAAAGGTATGGGATAAGCGCGGTGCTCAGGCATTTTGGTCCATTCGATCAAGATCATGTGAAGGATCTTCCGCAACAGATCCTATAAGACCCGCACTCCATGAACCCGATCTAAACCTTTAATGCATGTCGTAACAGGTCTTTCAATCATCACCGGGCCAGACAGGACGAACGGATGACAACCAGGTACGAAACGGACCTAATGTATGATAAATATTTTATACCGGTCGATGGTACCGGTCGATGGTACCGGTCGACCGGTATGTCTGCGTAGGCAGACTACTTAGATTCGAAAATGGATCTTTACGGGTCCCACTTTCCAAATATCGAACCTAAGGACTTTCCTAACGTAAGGGGTTCCTAAACTCAATCCTAGTCTATTTAAGGACCCCTAATTCTCCTTAAATCTCTTTCATTAATCCTCACAAACCCTAGAGAGGATAAAGAGATCAAAGAAGCAGAAAGAGCTAAGGAAGGAGGGAGAGGAGCCGCCGTTGCCGTTGGACGAAGAACACCCTACTTGCGAACCAATGGTAAGTGCTTGAACCTTCCTCTAAGTTAAGCATTATAGAAGGTTAGTCATGAATGGATCAATACCATGCAAGGCGAGATATTGATCTAAACTTTTGAATTTGCCGCCAAACCCTAATACAGTCGATAAACCCTAGATTCAAGTTCTAGGTTGAGGATCATCGAAACTAAGACTTGAATGGAACATGAAACAACTCTAACTCGTTGCTCAGACCTAGAATGTATAGGAGAAACCCTAGAATCAATAGGGGGTGACTGACGGAAGGCGAGAACTGAGCTTATGGTCTTCCGGAGGCATACCGATCGACCATACCTGTCGCACCCTATGCAACTGGTACTGCGATCGGTACCTCTCGGGGACTCGTCTGTGGGGACCAGTCGACCATACCGGTCGCACCTTTCCCCACAGTACCGTGACCGGTACTTGCGACTGGTACTGCGACCGGTAAGCACTGTGGAAGTGTCTTTGACCCAGTTGGTTTTTCGACCAACGTAAACCCTAAGAAAATTATTCTAATTCAACCTTAACATCGTGTAGGATCTTGTGATAGCGAGTTTGGATTCTGTGATGCGGAGCAAGCTAGCAATCAAGTGTTAGGTAAGGGAATCGGACCTAAACCCTAATAACTTAATAACAGTAAAACGTTGTTAATAATTATGATTCTATGGAATGGTGTTTGTGCATACTCGCATGTCATCTTTACTTTCAGTTATTATATTGTTCATGCATACTCGCTATGCTAGGATGTGACTGTTAGGCATGTGATTATTTCATTTGTGTGTGGAATGGGAAGGGCCTAGGGTCTGGGATCATTCCTCACACTAACACATTTTCGTATCATTTTTGTCTTAGCATGCTTGGTGCGTGTAGTATAAGACCCGTGTCACACCCCAATTCTGAACCAACCAGAATGGTGTGAGTGAACCATCATTGAACCAACGGTTCACATCAGGATCTCATATAGGTCGTGTCCACTCATACAAACCATTGCACATAACCACAATTAGAATATAATAAATACAGCGAAAGTCTTTAAATTAAATGAACTGAGAATCTATTCATAAACGTAAATAAAATATCCAATTATTCGAATTCAAACATAAAATATAATATCATTGCATCTCTTTAATCCAACCAAAAATAATGAAAATAAATCAAAATCCAATCAAAGGTACACGCAGAAAGGGCACTCGCATGAAGCGTCATGCTCGTCCTCTCCTGCCTGTACACCCAAAGCAGCAACATCACCATACGCCGGAGCATTCACATAGTCGTCCACTGTGTAACCTGCATCAACATCTAAAAACATGTATATATACAAAGGGTGAGCTCACAACACAGCTCAGTAAGACAATCAGACAGTTTCACAATATTATGCATGAGTAACAATCATTTTATGCTGTGGTCTGGTTTAAGTTTGCAATGTGCTATAGAAATGTTTGGTGGCCCCCGCACCTCTATACACGAGTGTGTGGCACCTCATGGATCACACCCCCATCGGCCCACATGCACCATCATGGGATAGAGATAGAGCTAAGATATCTCCGTACCTCCCCTGATGCTCTACCCATACCAGTACCTAAGCCCCTACTGGCCAGGGCTTGCAAACTGGGCTCGCAACTAACCAATCCTATATGTCATCAATGTATGTTCTATCCCAGCACAGCCGTCTACGACATAGAGATAGAGCCCTATCCCAACATAACTCCCTACGACATAGAGATAGAGCTAAAGCATCGTGGACAAGCTAGCGTCGACCTCGAAGACCACAGTGCCACATCACCATGGCCAGGCCAGCATCAATATCGAAGACCACCGTACCACGACCTTCCCCTGATGCCCCACCCGTACCAAGCATGTTAAGATAGAATACTACAAAAAGTGTCAGTGTGAGGAATGATCCCAGGCCCATGCCCCACTCCACACACCAACGAAAACAATCACATGCCTAACAATCACATCCTATCAATGCATGAACAATTAAAATAATAACTGAAAGTAAAGAATGACATGTGAATATGCACAAACATCAATCATATATATCCAGATTATTAACAACGATTTACTGTCCATTAATTATTAGGGTTTAGGTCAGATTCCCTTACCTGACGCTCATTTGATAGCTTGCTCCACGTCGCAAGATCCAAACGTGCTATCACAAAGTCCTACATAATATTAGGGTTCAATTAGAATAGTTTCTTAGGGTTTACGTTGGTCGAAAAACCAACGAGGTTACAAAAATACACTCACAGAGCAGACCGGTGGCATGTACCGATCGTAGCTTTGTGGGGAAGACTGGCGACCGGTATGGTCAGCCGGTCCCCACAGACCAGCCCCCCGGAAAGTATCGGTGGCAACATACCGGTCAAACAGGGTGCAACCGGTATAGTCGACCGGTATGTCTCCGGAAGACCATACTTTGGGTTTTTCGACTGCCGTCGATCATTCTCCATGGATTTCCAAGGTTTCTCCTATCCATTCTAAGTCTGAGCTTTGAGTTAGAGTTATCTCCAACTCATTCAAGTCTAGTTTCGATGAATATCATCATAGAACTAAAATCTAGGGTTTGACGGCAAGTTAGGGTTTAATGTCTAATTAGGGTTTTAGATCAATACCTACTTTGCATGGTATTGCTCCACCCATACAACTATCCCAGAGTCACAGAGTAAGAATAATGATTAAACACTTACCGTTGACTGGCGTAAAGTAAGCGTCGTCGAACGGCAATGGTGGCACCTCCTTCTTCTTCCTAGCTTATTCTCCTTCTCCAACCTCCTTCTCCTTTCTAGGGTTTGTGAGAGATAATGGAAAGGATTTGAGGAGGTTTAAGGGTGTTTATATAGGCTAGAATTACAGTTTAGTAACCCTATTAGGATTAGGAAAGTCTTAGGATTCGAAATCAGGAAAGTGGGACCCGTAGAGATAAATTTTCGGATCTCCGCACTCAGCTGCGCAGAGTTGACCGGTCGACCAGTACCAAGACCGGTACCATCGACCGATCAACATAATCTCATGATTATTTGATCGTCTTTGGTCCGATTTCGTACCTGTTTGTCATCCGCTCGTCCCGTCTGGCCCGGTGATGATCGGAAGACCTGTTACAACATAAAACCAAGGTTTAGACCGGATTTATGGAGTGTGGGTCTTACAACCCGTATCGAACTAATCGGTCTTACCACCTTGTACCAGGTCTACCTATCATGGTCGAGCCAAGTGGACCAAATGCGTGAAGAAATCACAAGACCAGGTATGAAGTCTAACCCAAAAACAGCAAATGTGAGGGTAGGGTCGCATGCCTAAACAGGTAGGGTCGACCCCACCTCAACAGAAGTCCAACCCATGACTTTTTAGTCGTAGGGTCGGATGACTAAGAAGGTGTAGGGTCGACGGATCCTGCGACCCTACATCCGACCCTACGTTGACAGACAGAAACCGAAAATTAGAAAACTTTCCTAATTCAAAGGGGATCTTTTCTAAACTCATTGGGACTTATTATGGAGGGTTTTCTCTATAAATAAGACGTCCCTTAGCCTCTTTCACTCCTTTAGAACCCTAATTGAGAGTGAGAGAAAGAGAAAGAGAAGAAGGAGAAGAAGAGAAGGAACTTGAAGAAAAGACTAAGGAAGAAAAGAAAGTTCAGAGAAACCTCTGAATAAAGGTATGAACCTAATTCCTTACCTGAATAAGAGATCCTAGAATAATTATGAAGAACATAGGATTAAGAGAAACCCAAATCATCCATCCATGGACAAGTTTCAAGAGATTCCATGTAGGAAATCATTATGGACTATGAATAGTGTATAACTTGTAGTTTTGAGCCATAAAACAATCATAGAATGGACCATGAAAGTAAGCCAAAGGATCCAAACGTGAAGGAATGGACTTTAGTATGAAAGGTCGACTCAGAATACGTGTGGTCGCACGTAGGGTCGAATGATATCCGACCCTACGAGACACATGATCGACCACATGCCCTCGAGAAGTCCCAAGGAGGGTGTGGTCGCACGTAGGGTCGAATGGTATCCGACCCCACATCCGACCCTACACCCTAGGGTCGCAGAAACTGCTACCCTAGGTGCTACCCTACCTGTGACCCTACGATTTCAGTTAATTTAAAATATATTGGAATTAATTCTAATTAAAATATATCGACTTATTAGGTCTTTCTAGTGATTTAAAAGTGATTCATAAAGCTTGAACGATGATCTACGCTCAATCAAAGGTGTGGGAACAAGACCTAAACTAATTGGCTAATAATAAACTATTTTCGTTTATTGAGTCCAATCCCATGAATGATTCTATGCTTGTATGATTATAATGTGCATATCACATGTCATCCACTATTCATGTTATTACTGTTCATGCATATTTAATTTCGTTTATTATAACATGATGATGATGATGATGCTAGGAATAGGCATGTGAATGTATGTGTGTGGTTAGTGTACTTGATGTGAATGGAGCATCAGGGGGAGGACGTGACACTGTGGTTCATCCTGGTCACCGAACTCTAGCTCTATCTATACTCAAGTCTTGTCTACTAACATCATCGTATGGATATTACCTTAGCAGAACTATTACGTCGTAGGGCATCATGGGAAGTGGTCTCGGACCGTGTAGTCTCTGACTCTGTCGGGGGGCCTTAGCTCTATCTCTATGGACGTATTGAGGGATGCCGGGGTGAGACCTTGGATACACTGTTTGACATTAGGATTAGTTAGTTGCGAGCCCAGTTTGCGAGCCCTCGCCAACAGGGGCTTACTTGTTGGTATGGGTAGAGCATCAGGGAAAGTGTGATGCGGTGCGGTCCTAAGTATTTTAGCTCTATATCTATTCCATGGTGGGTGCATGTGGGGGCGACAATGGTGTTTGATCCATTGGGCGGTTCCACACATTCGTGTACAGAGGTGCGGCGGCCACCTATCCTTTCTATTGCACATTGCAAACTTATAAATCAGACCAAAGATATGAATTGAATGCATGGATATGTTTGTTGCATTGTTTTGTTTTCTCACTGAGCCGTGATGTGTGCTCACCATTTTCGAATTCGAATATTTTTAGTTGATGATGCAGGTACGACCGTGGAAAATTATATGAATGCTTCAACGTATGGGCATGTTGCGGCGATGGACACAGAGGCTATAATGGAGTCGCACGATTCGTCATGCGAATGCAATTCATGCGTTTTTTATTAGATTTTTATTTGGATTATTAATGAAATATAATTGATTATTTTATTTACTTATGTCTTAGTCAATGAAAGATAATTGGATATTTTATTTATGTTATCATTCTTAGATTCTTAGTTCATTTAATATATAAGACTTCCGCTATTGTTTATTTACTCTGATTATGGTTGTGGATGTGTATGGTTTAAGTAAATGGACACAGCTTATTTGAGATCCTGGTTGAATCGTTGGTTTATTGTAGTTCATCACACCATTGTGTATAGTACGGAATTGGGGTGTGACATGTAGGGTATCAGGGGGAGGAAGTGGCACTGTAGTCTCCGGCATAGCCACTAGACTCTAGCTCTATCTCTATCTCTATGCCATAGGGAGCTGTGCTGGGATAGAGCCTACTATGATGACATATAAGATTGGTTAGTTGCGAGCCCAGTTTGCAAGCCCTCGCCAATAGGGGCTTACGTATTGGTATGGGTAGGACATCAGGGGAAGTATTGACGGTGTTTAATCCGGACGCTTTAGCTCTATCTCTATTCCATGGTGGGTGCATGTGGGACGACAGTGGTGTTTGATCCATTGGACGGATTCACACACTCTTGTATAGAGGCGCGGTGGCCGCCAATCCTTTCTATAGCACATTACAAACTTAAAATCAGATCATAATGTGAATGTTACTCATGCATGATGTGTGTTGCATTGTCTGATTTTCTTACTGAGCTAAGTTGTGAGCTCACTCTTGTGTACACACTATTTTTAGATGTTGATGCAGGTTATGTAAGACTCGCACTCCATGTTCCCGATCTAAACCTTGAATTCATGTCGTAACAGGTCTTCCAATCATCACCAGGCCAGATGGGACGAACGGATGACAAACAGGTACGAAACGAACCGAAATAAGTATGAATTAATTCATACCGGTCGATGGTACCGGTCTTGGTACCGGTCGACCGGTATAGCCTGCGCGACAGACCACTAAGATCCAGAAACGGATCTCTGCGGGTCCCACTTTCCAAATTTCAAACCGAAGAACTTTCCTAATGCTAGGAGGCTTCCTAAACCTAAACCTAGCCTATATAAACCCCTTTAAACCTCCTAAAACCTCTTCCATGATCCTCACAAACCCTAGAAAGGAGAAAGAGTCTGAAGAAGGAGAAGAAGCTAGGAAGGAAAGGGAAGAGCCGATATTGTCGTTCGATGAAGAACAAGTTACCGCAAGTCAACGGTAAGTGCTCAAACCTTCCTCTACCATAAGTAATCTAGAATGGTTAGTTGTAGTTGGATCAATACCATGCAAAGCGAGGTATTGATCTAAACCCTATATTACCGTCAAACCCTAATTTAGTCGATAAACCCTAGATTCAAGTTCTAGGTTGAGATCATCGAAACTAGGACTTGATGATCTCAACCTAAAACTTGAATGGAGTTGGAAACAACTCTAACTCAATGCTTAGACCTAGGATGTGTAGGAGAAACCCTAGGATCAATAGAGGGTGATCGACGAAAGACGAGAATCAAGTGTATGGTCTCCCGGAGACATACCGGTCGAACCATACTGGTCGCACCATATGCGACGGGTACCTCTCGGGGACTGGCCAACCATACCAGTCGCAGGTTTTCCCCACAGTGTTGCGACCGGTACCTAAGCTCTGTGAGATGTGTTTTGTCATTATTGGTTGACCAACGAAAACCTATTCTAACTAAACCCTAATATCGTGTAGGACCTTGTGATAGCATGTTTGGACCTTGTAACGCGGAACGAACTATCAAACAAGCGTCAGGTGAGGGAACAAGACCAAAACTAATTGACTAATAATAAATTATTTTTGTTTATTGAGTCCAATACTGTGAATGATTCTATGTTTGTATGATTGTAATGTGCATATCACATATCATCCACTATTCCTGTTATTACTGTTCATGCATATTTAGTTTATGCTTATTTTTAATATGATGATGATGATGATGCTAGGAATAGACATGTGAATATTTGTGTGTGGTTACTGTACTTGATGCGAGTGGGGCATCAGGGGGAGGACGTGACACTGTAGTTCATCCTGGTCAGCAGACTCTAGCTCTATCTCTACTCAAGTCTTGTCCACTAACATCGTCGTATCGCCATTACCTTAGCAGAGCTATTACGTCGTAGGGCATCAGGGGAGGTGGTCTCAGACCGTGTAGTCTCTGACTCTGCCGGAGGGCCTTAGCTCTATCTCTATGGACGCATTGAGGGATGCTGGGGTGAGGCCTTGGATACACTGTTTGACATTAGGATTAGTTAGTTGCGAGCCCAGTTTGCAAGCCCTCGCCAACAGGGGCTTACGTGTTGGTATGGGTGCATGTGGTACAGCAATGCCAATACTCATTGGGTACACTGTTTCCATGGTGGGTGCATATGGGACGACAATGCCGATATTCATTGGGCGGCTTCACACACTCGTGTATAGAGGTGAGGCGGCCTCCGAACCTTTCTATTGCACATTGCAAACTTATAAACCAGACCACAAATATGAATTGAATGCATGCATATGTTTGTTGCATTGTTTTGTTTGCTCACAAAACCGTGATGTGTGCTCACCCTTTTCGACGTCGAATATTTTAGTTGATGATGCAGGTACCACTGTTGAAGATTATATAAATGCTCCTATGTACGGGCAAGCTGCGGCGGTGGACGCTGAAGTGATGATGGAATCGCATGATTCGACATACGAGTGCAACTCCTGTGTTTTCGATTAGACTTTTATTTGGATTATATAGACAATGTATTTGAATTAATTATTTAAGTTTATGCCTTAGTCCTTTTGGAAATAATTGGTTAAATTATTTATTTTATCACATTTAGATTCTCAGTTCATTTAATATTTAAGACTTCCGCTATTGTGTATTTACTCTGATTATTGTTGTGGATGTGTATGGTTTAAGCAAACGGACACAGTTTATTTGAAATTCTGGTTGAACCATTGGTTTATTAACGGTTCATCACACCATTCTGAATTTTGTGGAATTGGGGTGTGACAGGTTACACTGTGGAGGATTACATGGACGCTTCAGTATATGGAGGTGTTGCTGCCTTGGAAGTGCAAACAGGGGAGGACGAGCATGATGCTTCATGCGAGTGCACATTCTGCGTGTACCTCTAGGATATTGGATTTGTTTATTTTTAGTTGGATTTACAAATGATGTAAGGATAATTATTTACGTTCTGATGTTTTGAATAATTGGATATTTTATTTAAATTATCAATAGAGAACTCAGTTCATTTAATTTAAAACTTTCGCTGTATTTAATTATATTCTGATTATGGTTATGTGCAATGGTTTGTATGAGTGGACACGGTTTTATTGAGATTCTGGTGTGAACCATTGGTTCAGTGACGTTTCACTCATACTTCTTGTCACACCCCAATTTCGGTTGAACAAAAAATGTGAGTGAACCTTCACTGAACCAACGGCTCATACCAGGATCTCAATAAGATCGTGTCCACTCATACAAACCATTGGACATAACCACAATAAGAATATAATAGATACAGCGGAAGTCTTAAATTAAATGAACTGAGTAAGCTATTGATAAATTTAAATAAAATATCCAATTATTCAAATACCCAAAACATAAATAAATATCTTTACATCAACTGTATTTTCATCTGAAAATAATAAAAATAAATTAAATCAAATCCTAAAGGTATACGCAGAAAGGACACTCGCATGAAGCGTCAAAAGCGTCATGCTCGTCCTCTCCTGCTTGCACGTCTAAAGTAGCCACGCCTCCGTACACTGGAGCGTTCATGTAATCCTCTATCGAATAACCTGCATCAACATCTAAAAATAGTATATACACAAGGGTGAGCTCACAACTTAGCTCAGTAAGACAATCAAACAATGCAACAAACATATGCATGAGTAACATTCACATCATGGTCTGATTTTAAATTTTCAATGTGCTATAGAAAGGATTGACGGCCACCGCACTTCTATACACGAGTGTGTGAAGCCGCCCAATGGATCAAACACCACTATCGTCCCACATGCACCCACCATGGAATAGAGATAGAGCTAAGGCGTCCGGATCAAACACCGCCAACACCTCCCCTGATACTCTACCCATACCAACACGTAAGCCCTTATTGGCGAGGGCTTGCAAACTGGGCTCGCAACTAACCAATCCTATATGTCATCACCGTATGCCCTATCCCAGCACAGCTCTCTACGACATAGAGATAGAGCTAGAGTCTAGTGGTTAGGCCGGAGACCACAGTGCCACTTCCTCCCCCTGATACCCTATCCGTACCAAGCATGCTAAGACAGAACGATACGAAAGGTGCTAGTGTAAGGAATGATCCCAGACATCCAGTCATTCCTATTCCGCAACCAACGAAAACAATCACATTCCTAACAGTCACATCCTAGCATATCGAGTATGCATGAACAATAATAATAACTGAAAATAAAGGATGACATGCGAGTATACACAAACATCATACCATAGAATCATGGATATTAACAACGTTTTACTGTTTATTAGATTATTAGGGTTTATGTCTGATTCCCTTACCTGACGCTTGATTGATAGTTCGCTCTGCGTCACAAGGTCCAAACTTACTATCACAAGATCCTACACGATGTTAGGTTTAGTTAAAATAGTTTTTCTTAGGGTTTACGTTGGTCGAAAAACCAACAATGTCAAAAATACTCCTCACAGAGCATACCGGTTGTAGTACCGGTCGTCGTACTATGGGGAAAGTTGTGATCGGTATGGTCGACCGATCCCCACAGACCAGTCTCTGGGAGGTACCGGTCGCATATGGTGCGACCGGTATGGTCGATCGATATGTCTCCGGAAGACCATACATCCGGTTTCTCGACTTCCGTCGGTCACCTCCTATTGATCCTAGGGTTTCTCCTATACATCCTAGGTCTAAGCATTGAGTTAGAGTTATTTTCAACTCCATTCAAATCCTAACCTCGATGATCTTCGACCTAGAACTTGAATCTAGGGTTTATCGACTAGATTAGGGTTTGACGGCAAATATGGTTTAGATCAATACCTGCTTTGCATGGTATTGATCCAATCATAACTAACCATCCTAAAATACTTAATGTAGAGGAAGGTTTAAGCACTTACCGTTGACTCGCGATAATGTGTTTTCGTCGAACGACAATGGCGGCTCCTCCCTCCTTCCTAGCTTCTTCTCCTTCTTCAATCTCTTTCTCCTCTCTAGGGTTTGTGAGGATCAATGAAAGAGATTTTAGGAGGTTTAGAGGTCCTTATATAGGCTAAGATTAGGTTTAGGAAGCCTCTTAACATTAGGAAAGTCCTTCGGTTCGAAATTTAAAAAGTGGGACCCACAGAGATCCTTTTCCGGATCTAAGCTGTACAGGCCATACCGGTCGACCAGTGACCGGTACCATAGACCGGTACCATCGACCGGTATGAATTATTTCATACTTAAATCGGTCCATTTTCGTACCTGTTTGTCATCTGCTCGTCCCGTCTGACCCAGTGATGATTGAAGACTTGTTACGACATGAATTAAAGATTTAGATCGGATTCATGGAGTGCGGGTCTTACGATTCTGGTTCAGTCGAAATTGGGGTGTGACAGATCCTACGATCTTGATGATCGCCTGCCAGCCGTTAAGTGGTTGGACCGGGAGATCATCCCACGATTGTGCAGATCTGGGGCCATCCCTAAGATCATAGGGAGGTGGCAGACATCTCCCTACCTAGTATAGGGAGACACATGCACACCCCTCATTGGACGAGGGATTTGGACACATGTCCCTTCTCGATTGGAGGTGAACATTTATCCCCTTCAATATATAGATAGATCACTACTCTCATCCTAACTATGTTTGTTCAGAGAGGAGAGATCCAATGATGCCGCTGGACCGGGGACTATTGGAATATTTACATACTACCGTAGATTGACCGTTGGATGAGAGAAGTACGTTGATCACTCTTTCTTTGTTGCTATAGCATCTCTCTGCACTGCCTTTGCAATTTGTGCGACACCACCGCTACATCTCTCCACCACCTCCTCCATCACACCACTTCCACATCTCTTTCCTCTCCATTGGCCTCACCCCTGGCCGCACTACAAAACCTCCAGATTCGGTCGTGCATTCTATACCAACTGTGACAATTACAGTCTCACCGCCGAGAATGTCATTAGAAGGACTTGGTGAATGTCTTTCAATGCTTTGTTTAAGCGCATAGTCTGCTAGTAGTGAAAAATCCTTCTTCATCGGCTGCATCTCTGTTCTTGCATATGGGGAATTTATGAATACAATTAAACTTGTGCTGGAAGGACGAGGAAGAAGAAAACGTCAGGTGACAACAACCATCCCGATTCCTCTGAGTCTAGATGGAAAATCGGTCACTTCAAGTTGAAGCTCAATCATTCATAACGAAATCAATGTTCGGCCGATTATTTATGAGTATATATTGACCATCATGGAGATCCATGCAACGATATTCACTCATTTTCAAAGATGAAGAACAAATACGGATATAAAAAGAAGATCCAAAACCGTGATCTCAACAATATCAAATTCTTGCTTTCAATGATATTAAGAAAAAAAATCAGAATTATCCTATCTTCAGCGAGTGTTAAAGCTGAAGGATCTGACTGAACTGTCAATTTCAATCTTCTTCTACCGTCTGAGCTTTTTGAAAAAAGAAAAAGAAAATGTCAGTTATTTTTTCCCACATTATTGATGTGGAAAACCCTATCGGTCCCTTGTGGCTTATTGGAGTTGGAAGAAGAAACCATTGCCACTTTCCATCTCTCCTGTGGGAACTGCAAAAGACAAAACCCACTCACCTGTTTTTTTTTTCTTTTATTACTTCTAGATGCTCCATCGTAGCTTGATGCCTCAAGTACCAGTCCCAGGAATCGGTCGTGATTAAAGTCGCAGGAATCAATCAATCATGATTGATTCCTCAGTCGATGATGGGATCTCAGATGGGGCTTCCTTTTCCTCCATTAGAAGAGATGAGTGTGGCTAAACATGAGGGAGACAAGATCAGTGGGTGGCAAGAGTGCCCGAGATGGATTTAGAGCGGTTCTTGCCGCAAGCACCACCGATATTCTCTGCAACCAGGAGAACTCGTGGGATCAGGGATGTGATTAACGGAGAGATAAGATAAAGAGAAGGGTAGATGAAGTGAACTGTAGTAGCAGGCAATGGGGAAGAGGGAAGCATTTTAGAAGGTATAGCAACAGTACAGAGAAAGAGACGCCACATCATACAAATTGAAGGGTTCACAGAGCCACGTGGCAACCATCCGAAGAAGGTTGCCACTGTCCTCCCAGACCACTGGGAGGAGACGATGCGGATCTGGTTTTCTAATCGATCCAAAAATCAGTAACATGCTAGCATGTAAAATACCATTATAACGCTAGCATATACAGCATTTTCCCTTAGTGTTAGAAACAATTCAATGACAGTAGAGAATAACCGGACAACCAAAAACTGGTATGGTGTTTGGACAACTAAATAATTGGGGAAAATGTCTATGAGCAAACTCCAGTGTCTCCTTCCATCTCTCTCTCTCTCTCTCTCTCTCTCTCTCTCTCCCCGCTCCTGTATACAAGCCCCGGGCTCTTTCTGGCAGATTCTTATCCTCTTGCTCAGAGAACCCTCTCCCCAAATAACTTGAAGAAAGAAACATGGGGTTTAAGGGGATATTATACTGTTTTTGTAATGATGTGAGCAGAAGAGAATTCTGGCAGATTCTTATCCTCTTGCTCAGAGAACCCTCTCCAAATAACCTGAAGAAAGAGACATGGGGTTTAAGGGGATATTATACTGTTTTTGTAATGATGTGAGCAGAAGAGAATAACAATTAAAGTGGTCTTCTTCACGTTAGACCTATTTCGCAAACCAGAATTGCAGGTGGAATACCAGTCCTTATTTCAGTGGCTATATCTCTCTCAACAACCTTCAATCAAACTGAAACTTTGGGAGAAGATCCAATAACCCACAGCCCTATGAAATCCACACAACAATCCTTCAAAGTACAACAACAACAACAACCACAACAACAACAAAGCTTAGTCCCAACTAAATGGGGTCGGCTACATGAATTCTTGTCCTTCAATCATCTCTGTTCGATGTCATAATAGAAACAAGACCTAAGCTTTGCGCATCTTTCTTCACCACCTCCCCTAAAGTCATCTTAGGTCCACCCCTAGCTCTTTTAGATCCTTCAATCTAAATCAAACTATTCCGTACGGGAACATCTGACAGCCTCCGTTGAATATGGTCATACCATCTCAAACGTTTTCTCGTAGTTTATCATGTATCAACGCTACTCCCAAATCAGCTCTAAGCCTCTAATATGATCATTTCTTACCTTACCCTTCCAACATCCTCACCTCAGCTACACTAAGTTTATCTATATGATGCTTTTTAACTGCCCAACATTCTGCATTATACATCATATCCGGGTTGAATAATTGTCCTATAAAATTTTCCTTCAAGCTTTAAATGAATACGCCGATCACACAGCACTCCAGACGCATCTATCCATTTCATCCATCCTATTTTAATCCTCTATGAAACATCATCATCTATATAACCTTCTTTATTTATGATTGAACTTAGTGTCCTAAAATGATCACTTTGTTATATCTCCTTCTCAAGAATTTTCACCACCTCAATATCCATTCTTATGTGATTAAAGTTACACACCATATACTTCGTCTTCATTCTACTTATCTTAAAACCCTTTGATTCCAATGTTGATGTCCATAGTTCCAACTCGGCATTAATAATTGATTTTGTCTCATCCACCAAAATAATATCATCAGCAAAAAGTATACACCAAGGAACTTCATCTTGAATGTCTCTTTGGTTGAATCATCCATAATGAGAGTAAATAGATTAGAGCTTAAAGCTGATCCTTGATGTAACCCCATTATGATTGTGAATTCACTACTAGACATGGTTCAAGAGGCACAACTCGGTTTCAACCAAGGCCGAGACGAAACCTTAGATCAAACCTGAAAAGTACCAAGTTTCGGTTGAAACTAAGTTTTGACATGGTTTTGGTCTATAAAAAGGGTCGAAACCAGCACCTTGATCCTTGCTACTTGACCCCCACGGTTTTCACACTAGTCACCACATATAATACATATCCTTAACTATGTCCACATACTTGCTTGAAACACTTCTCTTCCCTAGTACATGCTAGATTATCTCCCTAGGAACTCTGTCATAAGCTTTAATAAAGACTATATGGAGGTCCTTCTTGTCTTCTTCTCTACATCTTTCCATGAGTCTCCTAAACAAGTATATAGCTTTGTCGTGGATCTGATCTACCTATCATAAAACCAAACCAGTTCTCCATAATAGTAGTTTCTTTTTGAAAAAATTTCATATACACCCCAACAAGGATTGCTAACATCATCTACCACCCAAAATCTTTGCACCGTTAATCAAATAAGCCCATTCCGTCCACAGATTCCCGTTAGTTGCTGATGTCAGCTGAAATGGAACTGTTGATGGACAATACTACCCTTTGAGCTGAGTTAAAAGATGATTTTACCCTTTCTTCTCTTTGGTTTGATTTCATATCGAATTTTTTTTGGGGTCAAACCATCCACATACATATATTTTTTTTCTGTTCAATTCTCCCTTACATCCGTCGTTCCAACGGGGATCTCAGAAGTTCTTCTGTGTTCTAATGGCGGTAGTTTTATGATTCATGTCTTTAGGTGTTTTCAAACAGAAATCTTTGAATGTAACTAGTTTCATCGTCTGAGCTCAACATCAAGAGAAAGAAGGTAGGCGGCTAAAGTGAGAGGGATTTTTCTGCATTGTTGGAGAGAGATAGAGAGAGCGAGAGGGGACTGAGAGCAAATCAAGAAAAGGAGGGTTTATAGAAGGATTTTCTGATTTGTTCTTGTTTAGTCCAGATCTGCTCTCGATTAATGATCGAGTCATCGAGAACGATTTCTGTTATATTTCGGAGTTCCTATCATCCCCATGGCAACGATTTTTGTTCCATTTCAGGGTTCCAATCGTCTTCACAGCAACAATTTCTGTTCCATTTCGGAGTTCCCATTGTCTTCACGGCAAATCAAAGTTTCGTTCGTCTTCATGGCGGCGATTTCAGTTCGTTTTTGTAGTTCCGATCGTCTTCACAGACTCCGATCATCCCCAGGGTTAATGTGAACTCCTGCACATTTCCTCCTGAATATTCCTTTGCATTTTATATTTTGTTAGTCTTTTGTTGATTTGGATGTTTGTTTTGATCTCATTGATTTTAAATATTGTTAAAACTCCAACGTTAGGGTTTGGCATTCCTTCAAAGCTCTTCTCCATGGAATCCTGAATCAATAGACTCAAATCCACAAAACTTCTTCCAAAATCAAACTCATCAGCATCAACAGCAATGACATAAATCCAAAACGACCGTGGCTCAAACTTGAACTGTTTTCCACCACCACTACTACTGCCATAGAGATGGCACTCGACAAAGAGAGTCTCTTCGACATCTGCTGCTCCCTGCAATATCCTAGCAGGCATTGTCTGCACTGCTCCATCTCTGGTCTCTTTCTTCCTGACACAAACAGAAAACCGAAGCCCATTCATAGATGTGGGTAAACCTTGAACAGTAACTACTTCAACAGAGAATAAATAGCTTGACATCTACATCCCAATATGCGAAAGAGCTCGAATTGGCCTCCAATTCCAGAGACCTTTCTTCCCTGTTGAAGCTAGATTATCATCAATAAACTTTTTCAACTGCTGCGGCCGATCAAGCTGCAAAGTAGCTCTGTCCTGTTGATCTTCATTGTCTAGCTTTGGTCGGGATCGCCATGGAGACAAGGACATGCACCTGGAACGAGGCCTGGGATCAAGTTTGTCATCCTCAATTTTGGTGATGACAGTGGCATCAGTAGATGAGATGGGGGGAACAGAGGTTTGGGGAAGAGCGAGAGAGGCGGTTCCTTTGGATGTACGGGGTTGGTAGAGTGATTGGCTCAAAGCCTCAAGTTCTTCCAGGAGCTGAGTAATACAATTGCGTCTTACTGATTGCTCTGTTTCCATTGAAGAAAATGGGGAAGAAAATGTCTGTAGGAACTGGATATGGAGTTGAAATTGAAGTAGAGAAAGGATAGATAGAGGTGAAAAAGATTATTGGGATAAGGGGTTGCATCTTCACAGACTCCGATCATCCCCACGGTTAAGTGAAAAGTAAAGAGAGAAATAGTAACTGTAAGTTACAAGGTCAAACTAGTCATTCTACTTAATTTTTAAAATTTTCAATTTATAACATGAAGGGTAAATTTGTATATTAACAATTTAAGTGATTTTCGTCAGTTAAGTGGGTGCGGTTGATTTTTTGCAAACTTGTGGGTGGTAGATGATGTTAGCAATCCTTGTTGGGGAGTATATGAAATTTGTCCTTTCTTTTTTCATGCAAGTTTCAATAATTCTCTCCTATAATTTCATAGTATGACACATGCTCTTCCAAAATTCTATTGGGACCTCAGCTAGGCCTGGTGCTTTGTCTACATTCATCCTCCTTAAAGTTTCTTTCACTGACAAGCCCTTAAGCTTCCTTTGCTTTCACATCTTCTTAACCCGAAATGGAAATGTTTGACAAGAGGAAAGGTTCCTTTTTGAGGATACTCCCGGTTCTGTCACCCTCATATATATATATATATATACGACCTGTGATGTCATAGTGGGTAATGTAGCAATCTGAGACACTATTACTCAAAATGTCTTCATTTAATAGGCTGCAGAAATAATCGTTCCATGTCTCTTTAATGTCTTCATCCCTTACTAGAACTCTACTATCTGTACTTTTAATATATTTAACATGGTCTAAATCTCTATTTTTCTTTTCCCTCATCTTAGCTTTTTTATAGATAGTTTTTTCTCCTTCCTTTGTGCTAATATTGTTATAAAAAACTTCATATTTCTTCGCCCTTACTTTTTCCACAATCTTTTTAACTTCGTTTCTGGCAAGTCTATACCTTTTTAGATCCTTTAAATCCTTAATCTTTTGTCATGTCTTAAAACTATCTTTCTTAGCTTTAATGACTGCTTGAAACTCATCATCCCACCACAATGACTTTCTAAGGGAATGCAGTTTTCCTTTCGATACACCTAGAACATCTTTAGCAACTTTTTTAATATAAGCAGTCATCTCGTTCCACATTGTATTAGTGTCTCTCATAAAGTCTCACATTCCTTGTTGGCCACATTATCAGTAAAAGCTTTCAAGACATTTCCTTTTAAACCCCACCACCTTATCCTAGGGCAAAAATCTGACATTTCTTACGATTCAGCATAGTGAGACATATCCATGACCAATAATCTATTTTGAGTGGTTAGACTGTCCCTGGGCATAACTTTATAATCCTTACAAAACAACCTTTCGAACCTTCTAGTTAAAAAGAAATCTATTTGGCTTTTATTATGCCTACTTTTAAAGGTGACTAGATGCTCCTCTCTCTTTTCAAAGTATGTGTTTACAACGAATAGATCATAAGCCGTAGAAAAATCTAAAATTGAAGTCTCCTCCTCATTCCTCACTCCACAACCATATCCTCCATGTAGACCTTTGTAACCACTACGATCTCCTCTGACATGTCCATTCAGATCACCCCCTATTATAATCTTTTCTCCTTGTCTAAAACTTTGCACTAATCCATCCATAAGTTTCCAAAATTGTAGCTTACTATTCGCATCCAATCCTACTTGGGGTGTATAAGCGTTAATTATATTGACTATCTCTTTCTCTATCACTAACTTTATGGCTATAATCCTATCACCGTATCTTTTAACATCCATTACTTCATTCTTTAAATCTATATCCATTGTTATACACACTCCATTGCTATTAAATTTTATCTTGGGTTTCCAAGTATACCAAAGTTTAAAATCATCCAATTCCTTAGTTTTTTTTACCCTTCCATCTAGTCTCTTGAATGCAAGCTATGTTAATCCTTCTACTCCTCATAACATCTATCAATTCTAAACTCTTACCCATTAAAGATCGGATCCAATGTTCCAAGATATTAATCTAATCCTATACTTATGGACTAGTTTCTTTACCCGTCCTCGTCTATGGTGCGAAAACCCTTGCCTATTTATCACCGCATTTAGGCAATGATGCATTGGCCCTTGCCTATTTATCATTGCATTGGAGCGATGCGGCGACCCTTGCCCATTTTTCGCTTCACTAGGGACCAGGTGTAATGCGTCGTTTACGGAGAACTCCTAGCATTTCGCTGATTATCTTTTATTTATGAATCCATGTAAAGTGTTAGGCTAGGTTTTTTGGGGTGCCGGCTACAGACTTGATGCACCAATCCTCCTCCTTTATCCGGGCTTGGGACCGGCAGCATAACACTGGCATAGTAATACTCAAAAATTAATAAAATTAATTCTGACTAGTGGAAAGTTTCCGTTAAGTTATGAGCTCAGATGGGTATCTCACAGTAGGGCTAGGTTGTACTATGCAGGAAAATTTCAGTACTCCTAAAAAGATAAACAGCTAATTCCCCTATTAGAAAGAGTAAACCAGCATAAATGATAATCAGAAATGATACAATCTATAAGATTAACACCACTAACCTGATTTATGTTTGATACAGATGACCCACATGAAGTTTGCTGACCAGCAAGACAGGACCAAAAAAAAAAAAAAAAAAAAAAAAACGCAGGAAAAAAAAAAACAATAGTTACTGGTTAACACAATACAAAATTAAGGTTTCTAAAAGAAAATAAAAGTAACGCAGTTACTTTACTTACTGGGTAACCAGTAACAGAAAAAAAGAAGGATATAATGACAAGAAAAAAAAATTATCTAGAGGGGAAGGGGAAGTCAATACCGAGAGATTGTTGTAGATGGATACCAATAAAGATAGAGAGAGAGATTAGCATGAGGGGGGATGATACCGAGAGGGAGAGAGTGAGAGATTTCTGAGAGGGGGAGGGAATTACTGCGAGGGGGGAAAGAGATGATCCAGAAATTGAGAGAAGAGAGAGAGAGAGAGAGAGAGAGAGTCCAGCGTAGAGAGGAAACTTGAAAACTTTTCTTTAATTTCAGCAAAGTAATCATTAAAATTTTATTTCTGAGAATAACTAGCCTTTAAAGGCTTACAGTCCTTACCACTTTCAGATTGTTCTGTGGGAATAACAGCCCACTAACAATTAACAGCAATAAATTAATAAACCAAATAAAAGAAAAGGGGTGAGACACACTAACAACAAACCAACACAAAATAAAAATAAAATCGTGGGGGATGAGGCCACTGGCTAAAACGTCAAGGGATTTAATGGCCTTCTACAATACTAATAAAACAAGAAATAACCAACATAAATTAGAAACAGAACTAGAAACTATAAATAGAAACAAAGAGTTTCCTTAAACAGAATATAAAAGCTGTAAAATAAAACTCCTATGTGCTGCTCCTGCTAGTTGTAAACTACTGGGATGTCCTCATCACAGATACTTGGTTACGCAACCCATGAATCTTCACCGTACTCAAGAATTTTCGACTGATCCTTCCTTGTATCAGATGACATGACGGCACGTAACTGCTCCCCATTGGCCGAAGGGTCAGTAGCTAACTCTAAACTCTCATTGACTGAGAAGTTGGCGGTGTCTGCTCTTGATGATATTTGTACACTCGGACACATGTCCGTCCTTGATGGTCTACAAATGTACGCCCCCAATTTAATTGAGGGTCGGCCACATGTCCTTTGATTAGGTGTGATCATTTTGTCCCTATCACTCCGGAAAGAAGGTGATGCAGATACGACACAACATTGGTCATTGGGCTTATTTTAATGGAAATAAGCCTTGCGTTGGATGATATGTATGTTGGGCCTTCGATCCCATGGGTTTTCGCTGTGTAATAGGCCACTTTAATGGGCCTAAACTATGAGTTGAAGGCAGTAGTATGGGATTAGTGTGTTAGTAGCCTAAGTCTAGTTAGATAAGTCTTTATCTAGTTAGAAAGATTTCTAATGCTTTAAGTTTTTAATTGTCTCTAAGTGTTTAAGTTGTTTTAAGTTGCTTTCCTTTATTTTAGGTTGAGTTATGTTAACGCTAGCAATACCATGTGCCGCTATATGCACATAGGCCCCACTGGTCCCACCTTGTTATTTATGGTTTATTTAGATTGGATGTTATAAGTTCCCTTTATTGTTTCTTCCTAAGTTGTCTAGATTTACTTTTCTAGTAAGCTTATGATTGTAATTAGGGAAGTTTCCAAGTCTATTGTTTTCCTCTTTGATTATAAATAAAAGAACCACAAGAGGAGGAGAAGTCTATTTGGTTCTTCCCCTTCTATGAATTGAACCACGCTCTTCTCTTCTTTCTCTCTTAAGGTTTCAGTGTTAATGGTTTTTCTTTTATTATAAATTGTAACATAGTATCAGAGCGGGTGCCTTTTTGAGAGTCGTTTAGAGGTCTCCATTTTGGTGTACAGCCACCACCACTGCCACTGCATCTTGTTAGTAGTTTCTGGTTTGTTTTCTACTACACACTACTTGTTGTTGCCCTCTGCAATGTCTCAATCTGCTCTAAAGTGCCATCTGGAGTTTTGGTTTTGTTTTCTATTCTATTCCATTGAAACTCAATCCCATCATCAAGTAAGTTTGTTTTCTGCAATCCTTTCTTAGATCTGAATCTGAGAGTTCCATCTCAGGAAACCTCTGTCCTACCTCTACTGCTTCTGTCTTTTTTCCTTTATATACATTCTCTGCAAGTATTGGTATGTCTTCTATGCAGATCTGCTAAGCATGCAGTTCTGTTCCATCAAATACCACAGAATTTGTTTTCTTTCAATCTTATTTTATTATTCCCATCGATCTATCTATTTCTTGGTTTTATTTATCATAAATCTGGTTCTGTTTTGATGACATGTCACTGTCCTGCTTTGAGTCATCGATCCAATTTGTTTTTCCCATAGAATTGTCAAGGCGAAGCCTAAGCATCCGGGTGGTTATATATGAGCTAGGCGAGTCATCGGCTTGTGAATGTTCAAATGGTGACCGCCTAGGTCTCCTAGGCATCGCCTTGGGCGCCTGGGCAGTCGTCTTGTTGCTGATGTGTAGGTAAATCATTAATTAAATGAAAATTTTCACATACCTCCTTTAAGGTTTCCATTTACCAGCAATTCAACCCTCCTTCATTATCAACCACACGTTAAGTTCCCTAACGGAAAAGGTGAAAAGAGTTTTTTACCCTTATACTAAAAACCAGTCCAAAAGTGCATTATAGTCTTGCTCTTGCACTCTTGTTTTTTACTTGTATGCTATTATGTTATAACTTTTTAGATTTTTGATTTGTGTTTTTTCTGTTTTTTATAAATATGTTTCTTTATGTCCTATAGTTTATCCATTATTTGTTGGTTTTCTCATATTAATTAGGTTATGCCTTAAATGTTGATTCTTTATGTAGCATATTGCATATATATAAACATTAATATAGCATTGATATTTTAGAAATAAAAAAAAAATAAAAAATAAAAACCGGGAATGCCTTGGTCGCCTAGGCAACTAGGATGGCCTCAAACGCCTTGGATCGCCTTCTCCCCTTGACAACTATGGTTTTCCCTTATTAAATCTGGTTCATATATAATTTTATATTCTATTGTGGTCTAATCTGATTGGCTAGAACATACCCATAACATTGTGGCTGTTTGTTTACTCCTACTTCTTCTCCTATGATTGTGGAATGTTACTCTCGGTTCTTTATTTTCTCCTATTCGATGCAGTATTTCCCTTGCTGTTTGCTAGTTGCGTGAGAGACAGTAGTTAGTGCTTATCAAATTCAAAATTGATTCCTATTAGCTCTCTCGGATTAACCACATTCTCTACCTCTTTTGTGCCATCGATTTAGACTATGGTGTCAAGTCTGATTGGATATGGGTTCATCACATTAACTACAAATCTGATCCTGTTTTCTAGCTTCCATTGAAATCTCGTTGTGATAAATACGAAGCTGTTTCTATCATCAATTTATGCTGTGTTATTTCTAGTTTCACAAATTACTGCTGCTGTCGATCCTAAGAAAGGGTTTCCTAGTTCATTTGGGACTCCTTTTTCCGATTCCATCCTCGCTTATAGTTTCTTTTTGCTATAAAACAGAATCTGTTATCCATATTAATTTGCTGCTGTGTCAAGTTAAACTAATTGGTTGGACCCTGTTTTGTTTACTTGATTCATGCTGTTGATCATAATAAAGTTAATCTGATTCTAACCAATAGTATGGAATCTGATCCTATTTTATTGCTTCTATAGATCTGGATGAGTTGTTTTAACGAATGATGACTGTGGTTATCACATTAGTGACCAATCTGGTTCTGTCACCAAATGTCCATTAAGATCATAGCTGTCCCATGTTCATCTCCCTATTAATCTGCCTACGATAGTGTTACCTCTTATCAATCTGTGACTATTCTTCTGGGAGATTGCTGATGTGTTATATTCTGATTTGAGGAATTCTATCACCACTAGGATCTCTTAATAACTTTCATATCCACCATTGGATCAAGTTCACATTCTCATATGAAGCTATCCAGTCCTATCGTGTGACACATAGAATTTTGCTTCTGTGGTCCCATAACTGTGACCATAATTTACAGAATTGTCATTGGACTTTAATATTTGCAATTTATTGCTTTGGAGGATCTTACATGGAATGCTGATTATTCTTTCTTGTATCTAGCATCTCTGAGATTTTATTTGCTACTTGAACAAGATGCTTGAAAATTATTGGACTCTTATTTGTGGGTGCTCGTTGGGTGTTCCCCTCCGTTATTTGTCCACGTGGAATATTCCACGTGAATGGGGGATTATAAATATATATATATATATATATATATATAATTTCATCTAACCCCCAAAAACTATGTCAAATTCGATCTAACCCCCAACAATTTCAAAAGTCTCATCTACCACCCAAAAAGTTTCCAAATGTCTCATCTACCTCCCAAAATTTTTCCACCGTTAGTCAAAGAGACCCCATCCGTTAGTAGAGTTCCGTTAGTTGCAAATATTAGGACAATATTTCCCTTATTCCAAAGGTAAAAGACGTAATGCCCCCAACTTAAAAACACATTTACCTAAAACCAACGGCGGTGAGTTGCAGAGAATGGTTTTGTTTAAAGGAAGATGAAGAAGCACTTGTTTTGTACCTGAGAATAGCTATCAAATCTTTCGGAACGGATTCGTTACCGAGTCTGAAACGTCCGTTGATGAGTCGATTAAGCCAGAGAGGTCTTGATGCAGGTCTCTAATCGAAATGGGAGAAAATTGGGCGATTTCTAACTGGAGATTATGAATACCTAGATGTGATCGTAGAGGGAAATCGGTACTTGGTGGAAGTGTCATTGGCAGTTGAATTCACGATTGCTCGACCGACAGACGAGTATTTGTCATTGCTGAAGGTGTTCCCTGCAATTTTTGTTAGAAAACCAGAGGAGCTGAATTCACGATTTCTCCAGAAACGCTAGTTCCGGTGAGAATAAACCTTCTGAGATGCCTGAAATTGCCGAGCTTTCCAGTCAGAGTCCCGACCATAGATGGATTTTCGATGAACACAAATTCTTCTAAGGTAGAACCCAAGGTTGAGAGGAACCCAGGGAAAGAAACCTGGGTTTCTGTGAAACATCTGTAAAAGAAAAGCTTGCGGAGATAGATGAAGGAGGAGAGTCGAGGGGAAAGCATGGAATTAAAAGTGCAAGGAGGGTTAGGAGAGAAATCTGAAATGTAACCGAAGTTGAGCTCTGTGATGTGAGGCGTAATGGTACCATTTTCGTCTGAGAAATAGTCACAGACGATGCCATGAGGAGCTGAGTTGCAGAGGTCGTCAGGGAAGAGAGATCGCCAATCGATGCCGGAGTTGATTGAATCCAACACTTGATATAGAGATTCCTGCTCGTCGTAGTAGAGGGAAGTAAAAGAGACAGAGTATGCAGCGATGAAGCAGAGGACAAGAAGGCAGAGGAGAGCTATAGAACGTATATCCTCCCTGTAAATCTCATCATGGTCTATATCCAGTGAAATCATTTTCTAGAGATGGGTTTCACATCTTATTTTACCCAGAGCATGTCACCGAGTTTCGACCATATTTTCCGACCGAAAATATGGTCGAAACTGAAATTTTAGCCGAATTTTTGTATTTTTGGTACCGAGAGCACATCTCGTTTCGTATAGACCAAAAACCGAAACATTTCGGCCGAAATTTGAAATTATGGTCGATACCTAGTATCGTTTCGGGTTAGCTAACTCAATGTTTTATTTTAATGTTTTAAAGTTTCATTTTAATGTTTTAAAGAAAGAATAAATTAGTAACTTTATCTCATTTTAATGTTTTAAAGTTTGAAATAGAAAGGGTAGAAATGTCTACTCATATGTTCAGTCCATTCTGTCAATTAAATGGGGCCGGTTAGAATATCTGAAAACTATTGGGTAGTAGATCGAATTTGACATAGTTTTTGGGGGTTAGATGAAATTTTTTCATATATATATATATATATATATGTTCAAGTTCATTGAAGAGAGCTCAGTTTATCTACTTGTTGCTATTACTGTATGATGCCTACCTGTTGCACGTGATGCAACCTACTACTTTTTGTCGACTTCGAGGTGAGGCTAGCATCAAACGAAAAGCAAAGTCGTGGGGAGGACTACTTTCATTCCATACCGCTTGATAGAGCCATCCCACCTGATAAAGGGATACAATTATCATTACCTTTAACCTACTACTTTTGGTCTTGGCTTCAAGAACTACTGCTCAAGATTTTTTTTATTGCTACCTCTACTACTGATGCAGCCTCTGCTACCTGCACCTGATGTGATCTCTATTACTTGATTCACAGTGACCTATATTGTGCTACTATTGCTTCTTGGGGTCTGCTCTATTGTTGATGTTACTTCTACTTGGTACACAATGACCTCAAACTGTATTGTTGTTGTTGCTTGGCTCACAATAACCTACACTATATTGTTGTTGTTTGGTTCACAGTAACCCATACTGTGCTAGTTTACTACTACTATTGCTGCTGCTTCTTGGTTCATAATAACCTATACTATGTTGTTTTGCTACTTCTTATATTACTGTTGTTGCTGTTTCTGCTGATATGTTTTTTTAAGTTATAACTCTTACATTCCCCCATGCTCCAGCTTGAGGGGGGTGTTAGTGCTAGTGATACCATGTGCCTCTATCTACACATGGGCCCCATTGGTCCCACCTTGTTATTTATGGTTTATTTAGATTGGTTGTTATAGGTTTCCTTTATTGTTAGGATTTATTTCTTCCTAAATTGTCTAGCTTTACTTTCCCAGTTAACTAATGATTGTAATTAGGGAAGTTTCCAAGTTTATTGTTTTCCTCTTTGATTATAAATAAAGGAACCACCAGAGGAGGAGAAGTCTATTCGGTTCTTCCTCTTCTAAGAATTGAACCTCCCTCTTCTCTTCTTTCTCTCTTAAGGTTTCAGTGTTATTGGGTTTTCTTTTATTATAAACTGTTACAAGTTATATTGGAAACCACCTCCTAGGTAAGTTTTTGTTAGGAGGAGGTTTAGACCAAGTTTGCTTTTTATTTCAAGTCTTCTTCTATATAGGTTTATAAGGGGCTACAAGCCTGGATTCGAAATTATGAATTAAAGTTATGGTTGTTGTCTTTATTTCTCTATGAGACTCAGAATGGAGCTGTGGGATTTAGCAATGCTGATGGGAGACTAGAAGGGTTGACGGGATGTCAATAAGTTCCTAGGTGGGATGCCTGAGATGCATATCTTTTATTTTCTTATTGTTCTTCTTCTTCTTCTACCATCATCAAGTAAGTATCTATAACCATTGTTTCAGATCTGTTTTCTCATATTCATCAATTCTGATCTGCTTTTGATATTATGTTGCTGATTATATACTGCTGTTCTGTCCACATCGAAATCCATTCATGGTTACTGTTTATCTTCTCATCGGCAATACACTGTACTTTTTATCTGAATTCTGGTTATTAGATACTGCTGTGATTTATGATATCACATTCCTAGTTCTGATATCAATGCCGACCTGTTCTAAGCTTTCCTATTTCATTTAGGATTGCTTATAGCTCATTACGCCACCATCATCCCTTCCAAATTCCATCCCTATCTGTTAATCCTAGTTGGAAGCATAGCTCTGATCGACATCTAATGGCTGGAACTTTGACTTTTGTATTTATTCCAAAATCCACTTGTTTGTCTTCTCTAGTCCTAGCAGTCCAAGGACTTCTTTATATCTTTTGATCTAACCATCAGATAACTTTGAGTTTTAATTATATTGTTCCTAGTCATATTAGGGTCCATATGGTAACATTCCACGCAACTTGTTTCTGGTGTTTTATCTGTTTTTCTGAAACAGATATGGCTAGGAACTTGTATGGAAATGCTGGTGAACTAGAAAAAAAAAAAAAAAAAGCAGCCAGAAGCCACTTATGAGTTTCTCAACACTTAAAAACCTTGCTCAATAAATAGTCAACAAAATCCAACCTAATGCAAACCTAAAGGTAAGCAAACCAAGATCGAAGACTGGTAGAGAATACTTGCGATGGTGTTGAGATAATTGAAGATATGAAGATAAAAATAGATAGATGACAATCTAGAGTCCCATTAGTTGCCCAGCCATAGAAGTCCCACCTAGGCACACTTATTTCTCACAAGCATACTTGTTCTCACAAGTAAATATCAAAAATAAGATTTTCACAAAGTTTTGGATGTTTTAATAGCAGCCCATAATTCCATTATATAGGGAAAGGAAAGACTTAACATCCCCTTGGTTACATCAACTTGAAATGATGGACTGTTGAAATTTTAATACTAAATGAAATTCCCAACACCTAGAAACTAAAATCCATACATTGATAACAAATCCTAAACCTAGGAAACAAAAACAAGACATAGAAAGCAATCCCTAAACATTAAAAACTATTCCCAAGACATGGAGAACTACAACAAGACTTAAAAAGAAAAACATTAATGCTGCCTTGGAAAGTAAAACCTACTATATTAATTCACCTAGGAAAGTAAACTCCACTAATGACTCCTAGAATTTAAAAATGATTCTTAGACTTCATTAATGACTCTTAGACTTCTAAAATTTGTATGGACCACTTATCAGTCATATATGGACTTTCAAAATAGACCAAATACAAAAGAAAACATAACAAATCCTAGCCCATAACCCATATAACCTAATAGGCTATTTATTAACCCATTAATCTAGGCTTTGGGCTTGCTATGGGTTTGTTCCAACATGAATACTTGTGCTAAAATCTATCTGCATCACAACCGACTCTTTTCTCTCTCTCTCTCTCTCTCCCCAGCAGCAGAAAACCCTCGTTCACGCTCATACTTATCTCTCTCTCTCTCTCTCTCTCTCTCTCTCTCTCTCTCTCTCTCTCTCTCTCTCTTTCTCTCTCACTTCTGATGCTTCTCCGCCACAAGGTGAGGGACAAATATGAAAATAAGGGCTTTTATTCAACATGGCCAACCACTAGTGATCGACGTCGCGTCTGTCATCCCTGCATATCATGGATCGAAAACTCGACCGAGATGGGTCGAGATCTCGACCTTCTCGCTGGTCTCGACTGGATCGAGACTAGAACTAGGGTCAAAACTGGGTCTCAACCAGTTTCAATTAGTTCTCGACTGGTCTCGACCAGTTTCGAATTGATCTCGAAATATCTCTACCAGTTTCGACTGGTCTCGACCTTTTGAACCAGTTTCAAACTGGTTCAACCTTTTAAGTATGAATCTCGGTCGAAATCTCGACCGAGACTCATTTCTTCATCTTCTTTCTTCTCTTTTCATACTTTCTTCACTGTTTCTTCTCCAAATTTCATCTAGGGTTCGATTTTGAGTTGCTCTTTCCAAATCTTGCCAAGATTTAGATTTAGTTGTTGGAGGCTTCATTTTACCAAATCTTTCCACCAAATAGTTAAAGTATTGTTTTTTTTTCCCTAAAACTTATTTTTTTACGTGAATATGTTCAATATATGTTGGATCATCATGAAATTTATACATGTGAGAGTCATTAGGCCGATCTACAACCTCACCCTTTCAAAATTATTTTCTTGCATAAATGTTTTTTATTTTGATTTCTGTTAAAAAAAAGGTATTTTCTAGCAATAATTTTTTTTTTAAAATATGATAAATATTAATTAGATGTTGTTGAACATATTATATGTTGAACACCGTTGGCCGATCTATACGGTCACAATTTTATTTTAATTTTTTCTGTACATATTTTTATTTTTATGAATTTTTTATTAATAAATCCTATTTTCTAACAATAAAAAATATTAATATTTATCTGTTGACGTTCAAAATAATATATGTTGAACACCATTGGCCAATCTACGGTTCCATATTGTCGGATTATATTTTTGGAAAAATAAATTATTTTTATTTAATATCCAAAATTAATAATAATATCTAAATAATTATGTAAAATAAGGAAAAAATAGGAAAAATATTTTGTTTTCTTATAAAATAGTAGATACAACATTCCAGCCCACCATGCCACATTTATATGCTGCCAAGGATATGCTGAAGGACCGTATAAAAGCTGTGCTTTCACGTGGAAACAAACATTTTGTGAAGATTATCAAAGATCGATGAGCGAGTCAACTCATGCACCCATTGCATAAGGTTGGTGAGTATATTTAATAATATCTTTAATTTAGTTTCATTTAATAGTTAGTACTATATTTTAATCTAGTGACTCATATTTTGCAACATGCTATTTGAACCCCAAGTATCAATATTCACATATGTTTGGGTTTAATTCTGACCTTATCAGTGGGATAAAAGATGTGGTGGCAAAATTATTGTCAAATTATACTGTACAAGCACTGGTTAATCTGGAGGTGAGTTATATGGTTTAAGTGTTGAATTATTTGAATATCCATATATTACAATGGCTAATGGTTATAAATTTTGAAATGGGTGTAGATTAAAACGTTCAGAGATGGTCTTGGGAGTTTTGGAACTCCCGCCGCAATGGCTGAACGAGATAAGACTGATCCTGGTATGGAATTATGGAAATTGAAATTTTCAATTAACATATCTTATTTAATATGTGTATTAAAATGTGGTCTTCTTCTAGTGCAGCTGAGTGGTGGTTGTTGTATGGCGAGCATGCAGCTAAGTTGAGGAGAATAACAATCAAAGTCCTATCTCAGACATGTTCCGCATCTGGGTGTGAACGAAATCGGAGTACCTTCTCCCTTATCCATTCAAAGAGGCAGAATAAATTGGACTCTCAACGGCTAAATGACTTGGTGTATGCCCATTACAACATGAGACTGAGGGTGCAGTGCTTGAAGTTTGAACAAAGAAATGAACAAGAGCTGATCGAGCTAGCCGACGTCTTCCAACTATCTTCAGATGAATATCCCTATGTGGAATGGGTGAGAGACAGATCAGTACCAGTGATGGATGAGCCTGGTGGGATGCCCGACCCCACTGTCTGCTCCGATAGGCTCTAATCTCAAGCGGTTTATGTCCTCGGATGAGGGTCATTTACACGCACAGTCTCCTCAACCGTTTGACCCCCCAGCTGGCAGTGACTCAGAAGGCAATGATGATACAATGGATCAAAATGTCTGGTCAACTTCTGATAGTAGTGATGATGATGGTAGTGATGGTGGTGATGAGGGGGGTGGTAATGGTGGTGGTGGTTATGATGGTAGTGGTGGTGGTGATCCTAGACTGACTGTACCCATTATTAGATAGACCAATGAGAGTTAGTATACACATGCTACACAGGATCTAGATCATGGTGGGCGCGCATCTTCATCACGGCCGACGACTGGGTATACACGTAAGTCTTATCAACGAGAATGTCCTTTGCAACTAGTGGAAGAAGAAGAAGATCGTTTCTCTGACATTGTTCCTGATTCTGATATTATGCCTAGTATTGAAATTGATAGCATGTCCACAAGCTTTAGAGGACTGAGCATTGAGGTAGCAATAGATGGGAGCAAGGGCAGTGAAGTGCTCATGGATTTGGCACCACTTCGGCATACGATTCTTATTCCGGTAATGATGACCGCATGATGGGAAGTGCACATGATTATTCTGCTGATAGTATAGTTGTCAAGGCGTCGCCTAGGCGTGACACGCCCGCCTAGGCGTCCAGGCGCTTTTTTAAAGCCTGGGCGCCTTGCTATTGTTAGAAAGGCGAGCGCCCAGGCACTACAGGCGTCGCCTAGGCGTCGCCCAGAGCGCCTAGGACGCCCAGAGTGCCTAGGCGATCGCCTTATTGGTTATGGGTGCATTTTTTTTTATTTTTTTGTAAAAATTTATGTGTATAAATTATAAATCATTAATAAGATGCCTATGAGTATAAGGCTACCCCCTTAAGGTTTCCATTATTCACAATTCAATTTCAACTATCCACTTTTATCGACTAGACGGCTACACATTATTAAATTCCTTAACATAACAGATTTCGTTACCTAATTTGTATCGCGGACTTGCGTAAGATTTAAGCATGTGGGGTTGGCAATTGGCAATTTAGCATGACCTTAAATAAGTGTACTCATAGTCTCATATATATAACATATAGCATCTAGTGCTTGTGCGTCGGAAGCACTATCATAAATAATAATAATCAAATGACTGAATAACATTATATAGGATTCTAAGTTTATCTTATTCACCTTTACAATCAATTTTTTTATTTTTTATTCCAACGCATATGATGATAATTGAGATATTTCCAAGAAATCAATTTTTTTTTATTCCAACACATATGATGATAATTGAGATCTTTCCAAGAAATCCAAAGTAAGGTAAATATGAAATGACCAATTGATTAAATTATTAGTAATAGGCTAATAGTAAGAGATGAAAAATAGTATTTTACCTTTATACTAAAAAGTAAAAACCATTCGATATTGATTTAATCTAACAAGGCAGCAACGACAAATCATGGTAGATACATCATACATCTATTACCATATGGGTTTTTATTTGTAATATCATTTCTCGTTACATCATTTACGTCGCGTAAGATTCAAACTTATGGGGTTGGCATGAACTTAAATAAATGTATTCATATACATAACATATTAACATATGATATCTGGTGACATGACCTTAAATAAATATACTCATATAGTCATATATATATAACATATTAACATATAGTATCTAGTGGCATGAGTCGCATGACCTTAAATAAATATACTTATATTAAATTATTAAATCATTAGTGATAGGTTAAAGCTAATAGCATAGACAATTAGATTTTTTTTTTTTTTTGGTAAAACATAGATAGACTAGATGCTTATCAATGTTGATAACTTGATATTATTAATTTATTATTATTAAACTTATGTAATAATAATTATATAATAATGAACAATCAGAAGATAATTTTAAGTTATTTATTTTTATAATTATACTTATATAACAATTAATAATACTTATTAGTTTTATTATTAATAATCAAAAGTTAAATTTAAGTTTTTTTTTTTAATATTTTTTTTAATAAAATCAACTTCTTGGAAAAGATTGAAACGTTTTTACCAAAAAAAAAAAAAAAAAAAAAAAAAAAAAAAAAAAAAAAAAAACTGGAACGTTAAAAAAAAAAAAAAAAAAAGTTTTCTCAATAAAAACGTTTTGGATTTGGGCATTACTGTTTGAACTCAATACGAATTAGGGGATTTAGGGCATCACTCATACAGTCATACTCACGGTTCCTCTCCCTCACCTACTCTTCCTCTTCCGATCCTCCGACGAGTCGACGATCCTCCGACGAGTCAACGATCCTCCGACGAGTCGACGACGGTTCAGTGCCGAGTCTCCGGCGCTCTTATTACATTCCCGACGGTCGTATTTCAGGTATGATTTAAGATTAATGGTTGATGTTATCGTTTTTTTTTTTTTGTGAATGTCGAGTGTCGAGGCACATTCTTCTTCTTCTTCTTCTTCTTCTTCTTCTTCTTCTTCTTCTTCTTCTTCTTCTTCTTCTCTGTTCACTCTGTTTTTTTTTCTTCTTCTCCTCCTCTGCGCAACAGATTTTTTCCACATTTCTTTCTTCTTCGTCTTCTTCTCTGTGTAGTGTGCACTATTTTCTTTTTTGTTTCTTCTTCTTCTTCTCCTTCTCTCTGCACTCTTTTTTTTTTCCTTCTTCTTCTTCTCTGCGCACCTGATTTTTTTTTCCTTCTTCTCTGCGCACTCTGTTTTTTTTTTTTTTTTGTGAATGTTGAGTGTCACTGTCACATTCCTTCTTCTTCTTCTCTGCGCAACATTTTTTCTTTCTTTCTTTCTTCTTCTTCTTCTCTGCCTTGCTTTCTTTTTTTTTTTTTTTCTTCTTCTTCTTCTTCTCTGCGCACTCTCTTTTTTTTTCCTTATTCTTCTCCTTCTTCTTCTTCTTCTTCTCTGCGCACTTTGTTTTTTTTTTTTTTGTTCTTCTTCTTTTTCTTTTTCTTCTTCTTCTTCTCTGCGCAACTGATTGTTTTTTTTCCTTATTCTTCTTCTCCTTCTTCTTCTTCTCTGCGCTCTTTTTTTTTTTTTTTTTTGTTGTTCTTCTTCTTCTTTGCGTACTCTTTTTTTTTTTTTTTTTTACTTCTTCTTCTTCTCTACGCAATCTTCTTCTCTGCGCAACAGATTGTTTTTTTTTCTTCTTCTTCTCTGCGCACTATTTTTTCTCCTTCTTCTTCTGTGCGCACTTTTTTTTTTTTTTCCCTCCTGTTTTTTTTCTTTCGTTTCTTCTTCTCTGCGCACTCTTTTCTTTTTTTCCTTCTTCTTCTTCTTCTTCTCTGCGCACCAGATTGTTTTTCTACTTTCTTTTTGGTTGTCGGATTGTCGACTCGGAGTCTTGCCGGTGGCTTTTTTTTTTTTTTTTTTTCTTCTTCTCCTCCCCCGCACCATTGTAGATCTGATTTAGCCAGATTTCATTGCAACAGAAGTCAGTAGCAGATAACTTTTGATATAGTTCATTAGTTCAAAGAAATCAAATATCTAACTAAAATCACAATGCCATTTTGTACTGTAGTCGACTTCTTCTTCTTCTATGCAACTATGTATGATATTTTTTTTTGTGGAAGTAGCGGGTGTTTCGATTTAGGAATTAGGATTGCCTTCTTGGCGAGTCTTGCCCTCGCTAGTGCTTCTCTCTCTCTCTTGGATTCTTTGCAAGATTGCAAGTGCTAGTCTCGGTAGCCCGGTAGTATGTTGTTATGCTTGTACTTGTATTTTACTATGTTATGAATTAATGGTTTAAACTTTAAAGTGTATATTAATATTTGTGCAATGTGCAATCAACAACATATGAATATGGATTTGCTATTGGTACTGGTAGCAATTCAACCCCAAGTGTTGCAAATTCAGTTGATCCTAGTAAAGATCCAGCCCGGGAAGGCTAAATCAAAAGATCTTGGCTGGAAGTATGGCTATTGGCCAGATCTAGGAAACAAGAATATGGTTAAATGTACTCCCGTGGTAAGAACTTGAACCAAGGGATAAAAAGGTTGAAGCAACACTTGGCTGGTGGTTTTGGGGATGTAGTCAAGTGTAGCAAAGTAACTGCTGAGATAAGTAGAGAGATGCATGAATATATAACAAAGAATCAGAAGAGGAAGATAAATGATTTAGATGATCCCATTCACAATGATGACTTAGACATAGAGGAAACAGAAGGTCAAGGGCAAATGGCTCCCCCCTCATCTCAAGCATCTAGAACTGTTTTAATTCCAAGCTCTGGCACAGCTTCAAAAAGAAAACAAGTTTTCATTCAACAAGAAGTAAGATGTCCTATGGATGCTCATGTGAGGAAAAGTGCTGAAGAAGTTGTTGAGGATAGGCGGCGAAAAATGAAAGAACCCATACAAACTACATTGCATGGCCGATTATCAGTTGAGCAGAAGAAGAAAAAGCGATAGTCACATTGCCGCTTGGTTGTATGAGTGTGGGATTCCTTTTAATGCAATTAAATCCAAGAGCTTTGAGGTGATGGTTGAATCCATTATACGGCTGGGCCGGGATACCGAGGCCTCCAACTTATCATGATGTGAGAGTGCCTCTCCGAAATCGAGAAAAGGAGAAAGTTGCAGAAATCAAAAAACAATATGAAATGTATTGGAAAAATTATGGTTGTACCCTCATGTCTGATGGATGGACAGATAAAAGAGGGAGACATTTGATTAATTTTCTTGTGAATTGTCCAGAAGGGACCTTTTTTCTAGGATCTGTTGATGAATCCAAGCATGTCCAGGATGCCAACATGTTGTGTAAATTGTTTGATGACAAAATTGAAGAGCTTGGAGAAGAAAATGTTATTCTGGTTACAGACAATGCAGCTAATTATAAATTAGCTAGTTCCCTACTAATGCGCGACGGCCTACATTGTATTGGACACCATGTGCAGCTCATTGTATTGACCTCATGTTGGAAGATATTGGGAATTTGAATGAGTTTAAGAATACAATAGTTAAAGGTAGAGAGGTCACTACCTTTATTTATAGACATGTTCGTCTTCTTGAGGCAATGAGAGCTAAAACCGGTGGGCAAGATCTTGTTAGGGCTGGAATTACCAGGTTTGCTACATCATTTCTGACACTCCAGAGTTTGTATAAACACAAAGATGCTTTGAAGCAACTCTTTGTTTCCGATGATTGGACAAGGAGCAATTTAGCAAAAACAGAGGCAGGTAAACAAATAGTTGATACATTGCTTTCTATTCAATTTTGGAATCGTGTAGAAGATTGCTTGAAAGCATCAAAGCCTATCGTTGCTGTATTGAGGGTTGTAGATGGGGATGAAAAACCTGCTATGCCTGAAATATACTTGGCATTAGAGGAGGCAAAGAAAAAAATACAAGAACATTTTGGTGGCCAAGGAACATTATGGAAAAAAGTTATCAAATTTATTAATCAGCGATGGGAGTGTCGGATGGGGCGGCCCTTGTATCTTGCTAGATCAAGTAACAGGAAATTGAAGGGAAAATCCAACTTGCTTTTAATGAGGTAATTATAAGAATGGTGCCTAATCCAGATTTGCAAGACAAGATTATTGATCAGGTATCTTCTTATAAACGTCTTGAAGGCATATTTGGAACTCCAATGGCAATCAGACAACGGGTTACCTCTAGTCCACGTAAGTATTATTTTAATTTAAAAAATTTATTTTAGTGTTTATTGCTTAAGTTTTAGCTTTATAAATTATTGTATTTTATACTTTACAGTCAGATGGTGGGGTATTCATGGTGTGGCATCTCCAGAACTTTTGAATATTGCATCTCGCATTCTAGGCCTGTGTTGCCTTCTTCTTCCGGTTGTGAACGCAACTGGAGCACATTTGAGTTTGTAAGTATTAAGTACATTTTTTATTTTGTAAATATTATATTTCTTTGTCATGTACATGTACTATTTTTAGTCTTTTAAAAAGAATGACATATTGACATACTCTGTATTGTTTATATATTCAGATTCACACAAAGAAAAGGAACAGGCTAGAACATGAACGTCTAAATGATCTGGTATACATTCAATATAATAGACGTCTTCAAGTTAGATTTAATGAAAGGCGTCAACAAAATAGAAATTATAATCCCCTGTTGCTAGATGAGTTAGATTGGAGTTGTGAGTGGATGATAGGCCAGGAGCCAGAAGAGGAAGAGATGGTCCATGATGGTCTCACATGGGGTGATGTAGATCGAGCAATTGAGGCATCATCATCTCTTGAGGGACGCACTAGAGTAACAAAAGCTCGAGCAACTGGTAGCAATGTCCATTACACACGCCGTGTGAGAAGGGATTCAGTTGAAGATGAGTCAAATCATGAAGATATTCAAGAAGAGGATTTTCATTTTAATGATGATGACTTTGGACAGCGGCCTGAGGATCATAGTGGAGGGGGGTAGCAGCAAGAACATGCAATGGACCCTAGTTTACTTGATGATTTGGATGATTGATTTAACTAATAGAATTTGAATTTGGATGCGAATTTTTATCTAGTTATTATTTCTTATTGCATTGTCTAGGATAAATTAAGATATATTAGAATTTCCTTCTTGCAATCTTGTTGCATATATTTTTAATGCAGGATTTATTACATTTAACACTGAGCTACTGAGGAATATATGCATAAAGATTTATTTGGCATCTTAGAGGTAAGTAACATTATAGTCTTCCTCTTGCAGTCTTGTTTTTTATTTATATGTTATAATGTTCTAAATTTACCCTTCTTAGTTTATTGATTTGTGTTTTATTTTTATTTTTTATGAATATGTTTCTTTATGTCCAATACTTTATTAATTGTTTGTTGTCTTGTTGGTTTTATTATATTAAATAAGTTATGTTTTAAATGTTGATTATTTATGTAGAATACTACTTATATATGAACATTAATATAGCATTAATAGTTTAGAAAAGAAAAAAAATACACTCGGAACGCCTTGGTCGCCTAGGAAGGCCCCAAACGCCTTGGCTCGCCTTGTCGCCTTGACAACTATGGTTGATACTAGTAATGCTACATCACAGACTGGCTCCAACTTTGTGGACAATCTCTTTTCAGTCCCGAATTTACAGAGAACCACGCCCCCACACCAGCCAATATATGCTCACTTTACTCCACATTATAGTGAACTGTATCCAAGATTATGTATCTTTAGAAACTTCCCAGATCATGTGTATGAGAAATATGAGGAAAACTACCAGGCCTTCTATAGCCAAAGGATGTCGTGGCAGGACTTTGTTTATCAGACCGAGATATATTTTCTTCAGCAAAGTCAATCTGATCAGATGGAACTTGCACGCCACTCTACATATAATTAGACATTGGGATGGACTGATGGGAATGTATTATTTCATTTTGAGTATTTAAGTCTTTCATATAATGAGCACTTGTGAGTTATGTCATTTTGTGGGATTTATGATTTATGAATATATGATTTTCCGACAATGTGATTACTTTTTATGCTTCAAATGTGTTTATATATGTTAAATAAGTATTTTCCTGCAATATATAGTCTTAAAATGGCCTTAAAACATCAAAAAATGGCTTAAACCATAAAAAAAAACCTGTCAAAACTTCCATTTGTACCCTTTGGGAATTTTGGTAGGTTCTCGCCGAGATCTCGAGATCTCGATTTTTTCAAGGGTTGAGACACCTTCGAGATCTGAGATTTCAAACTATGCACCAGAGACGGAGTTGTCTCGGATGAACTGAGCGGAATAACTGAGCTTCACCATCTAACTCTTCAGCATTAATCATTCAAATATTCAAACCAACCACCCAAACAAAAAAATAACGCTCCGGCATGGAATCATTGGGAAAGGAGCTCTAAAACACCAGCAGCGGTGCAAAAAGAGGAGGACCACTAACCCCCCATGTTGAAGGAAAGCTTTAAAGAGTTCTTCGCAGTTCGCACTGGCGAAAACGGTCAATTTTCCCAACAAATTTTAAAGATGAGTTTAAAGAACGGTAAGATAAGATAAGAGTGACCACCTTATCGAGTTCTTACTTCTTAGGATACAATTGCCAAGAATTTGGAGAAGCTGAAGCGACGAAGGATGTATCAAACCAAGTCAGTTAGGGAAAGAGTTCCTTTGCATAGGAATTTGCAGATACCATCTTTCTAGACGGAAAAAGCTTGAACGCAGTCGTGCTAGATTGAAATGAGTAGATAGTTCTCCACTTGGTTATTCTGGAGTTGGGTGTATCAAACCAAGTCTGTCAGGGAAAGAGTTTCTTTGCATAGGAGACATTTACATATTTAGAGTGTTATCCCTCGTTCCTCCCCCCCCCCCTCCCTTTCTCTCCCCCCACCTTCTTGCTGAAAAATCCATTCCCGACAAACGGAACTCCTAATACTCCAGTTATCGTGTTGCCGAAATCTATTCCCCCCCGATTAATAATTAATAAGTTTAATACCATTTTTGGGACAAAAATAGTTTTTCCAATTTACAATACAACATTTCTTAGCATAGAAATATTTCAAATTAATAGAAACACAAAAAAAAAAAAAAAAATCGGTCTAGAACTATTATTTTGAACATAAAACGTTACCATACAGAGCCTTACTAGCTTCTGATATAAATCTGGTTCCTATCTGTGGAGTGGATTTATCATAATCCCTATTGTTCATATTCTGGTTTTAACCAGTTCACTACGATTATGGCTTTTGGGAATCTATCCCTCATCAATTGGTATCAGAGTTATGGCTAACAGTGACCCAAGATCTCCTTATAAGGCTAGGCTACTTAAGGCCTTTATTTTCAAGACTAGAGTTTGCATGCCCAATGGAAAGATTGCTCTTTTATTCGTAGATAAAGGGCAAAGTACAAATCTCATCTCGCGGTCCATAGTAGAGATGTTGTCAGAGATCAAGGAGAACATCATTGAATCAAATGGTGAGTTTTCATTGAATTCTCAATTACTTCGCATTAATGGTACTTGGTGTGAGGTGTTTTGATTCTTCCAAATGCATTATCTGTGTTGGTCCACAATGGTTGGACAAAAGTCAAGGTGTAATAATTGACTATGATGAAGATTTTTGCAACCAAGCCTTCTCAAATGCGACAGAAGACAGCTCTTCATGGACTGACTGCCAAAGCATGCTTCAAACCAAAAGAGTTAACACCAGCAATCCAGCCACATGATAAGGTGAAAAAAGAAGATCTAATTCCTGCACCGATCGTAGAAAACACTGATGACTAAAGGTGAAAACCACATCCTTTGCAAAGTGGAAGACATAGTTGTCAAGGAACCAAGGCGTTGGAGGCCTGACGGGGCACCTAGGCGACCAAGGCGCCCTCCTAGGTGACCAAGGCATCATAAGGGTTCCTGGGCACCTAGGCGGTGTCGCCTAGGCAACGCCTTGACAACTATGGTGGACGATGTTCCTTCTTTAGAGCCTACCATTGAAGACTTTGTTAAAGAGGTAAAAGAGGAGAAGATTGAAATGGTGGCGACTGAAGTGATCATGACTAAAGAAGATTTTATAAGCATTCCACATGAGGTTGTGACTGATACCAATGACATTCTTGGTGTTGATTATGAAGTTGAGCACAATGAATTCGTGATCCTGCCAAAGTACTTTGCAGAGCAGGCTCTACGCCTGCAAGACTACATCCTTGACATTTGTGTGCTACCAGAGTACTGTTACGGGTTGAAGCTGGATGTGCATCACATGCAATTGATTTTTCACTTGGACAAGACTCAAGGTCAAGTTTTTTCCGTAAAAAGGAGTTGATGCAGATAAAACACAACATCATTGTTGTTAAGGCGTCGCCTAGGCACCCGGTGACGCCTTGAAAAATTGGGCGCCCCCGCCTATGCGAGCATCTTGATACTCTAGGCGGCCCGTCAGGCCTCTAACGCCTTGGTTCTCCTTGACACCTTGACAACTATGCACAACATTGAACTTATTTTTAATGGAAATAATCCTTTGTTGGTTATATGTATGTTCTTCGATCCCTTGCATTTTCTTTAATGGGACTAAACTACAGGTAGACGGTAAGAGTACAGGCTTAGTGCGTTATCAATCTAAGTCTAGTTAGATAAGTTTTTATCTAGTTGGATAAGACTAATAATGCTTTAAGTCTTTATTGCTTTTAAGTGCTTAATTTTTTTTATGTAACTTTCCTTTATTTTAGGTTGAGTTTTATTAGAAATTGTCGAATTATATAAAGGGCATACTTGAAATTTTATCTTTTATTTGTTTTTTCCTTTATTTCTTTTCCTTAGATACTGGGACTCTAGGACTCCTAGTCACTCTAGAGTTCTTGTTAGTTTGTAATCTTTCTTATTATTCATTATAAATAAAACTGGGATGATGGGAGGAAATCAATCCTCTCCCATTCTCTGATTCAACATGGCATCAGAGCCTCCCTAGGCTGTACCGCCCTCTCTTCTCCTCTCTTCTTCTCTTTTCTTCTTCTCTAAAGTTTCTGCCACACCACAGCGCTGCGGCCATCACTTGCATCATACCTATATCCTTGTCGCCTCTCTCTACTCACCTAAAAGCCTGCCAACACCATTCCAGACTACCGCCACTCCAGCAAACCCCAGTCGATAGCCTCTACACCCCTCCAGCGATACCTTTAACCGCTACAGCCACTTGCCGCCACCTGCCGATAGCTTCTAAACCCCTCTTTAGCCCTACCGCAACACCTAAAATACATCTCCCATCACCTAAGCCACATCTAACCCTCTAAAGCTTTCCCTCATCATCTCTAATTTCTTACCCATCTCCTAAACCACATTTAACCCTCTAAACCTTCCCCTCATCATCTCTAATTTCTTATCCGTCTCATAAACCACATCTAACCCTCTAAACCCTCTAAACCCTTCACCTTATCATCTCTAATTTCTTATCCATGAACTAAACCTCCCCACAAGGATTTGTTAATACTAGTTGTCGTGTATCCCTTATTGCCGGGATGTACTTTGAAGAGATCACTCAAATAGCCAACCTCGATTCTTCCCTGACCGTATGAAGATCGAAACTTGCTGCTTATGTGTCTCTCGTTCCCAGAAGTTTGAGACACGTCATCTCTGTTGAAGATATTTTACATTGTTGAATATATATTACATTGTTCTGCTCGAGTTTATCAGTCAGTTTGTTATTGGGTTGTGATTATCCCCATGGCTGACTCCTCTGAAATTGTTTTTCCTACTAGGAAGACCTCCAAAATTGAATTCACTGCTATTGCCCTTAATCCAATTAAGTTGGATGGAACCAACTATTTGATGTGGTCTAAAACGGCACACATGGCAATCTCTGCAAGAAGCCTACTAGGTTATATTAATGGTAAAAAAAAGGCTAATAGATAGGCTTTATGATAAATGAGCATCTAAGAACTCTATTGTGATGGCCTATTTAATTGGCTCTATGGAACCCAAAATTGGCCGGGGGTATATCTTGTTACCTGATGCTACTGAAATTTGGAAGGCTGCGAAAGAAATTTATTCACAAGTTGGCATCTATTCCTTGATTTATGACCCCCATGTAAAGATTGGTGCAACTAAGCAACGGGACATTACTATATTATCCCGATATTACTCCGAGCTTCGTAGCTTGTGGCAAGTTTTGGATTACTATGACACCTTCACAGCTGCTTGTTCTACTGATGCTGCTGTTATGAAACTTGCCAAAGACAAACTACGGGTCTAAATTTTTTGGCTGGACTTAATGTTGAGTTTGATCAGACTCACGCTCAAATCCTCAGTAAAGAGCCCCTACCCTCTTTAGAACAAGCTTATGCCTTGGTTTAGTCTGAAGATATGCGCCATACATCTATGATGCCTCTACTTCCAGCAGAAAGGTCAGCTCTCCAAACCACCCAGCCAAGTGGCCCTACATTCTCCAAACCAATTCGATGTGAACACTGTGGGAAGGAATGATATACCAAAGATATTTGCAGGAAATTGCATGGCAAACCAGCTGATTTTGAGGCCAAGAGGCGTGAGAAGGGACTGCAGAGATCCAAAAATTTTCGGGCACCTCAAGCTAATCAGACAGAAATTTGTCCTCCTATTGGGACCCTACCTATGCTTTAAACAGATGAACTTCAGGACTCAGAAACCTTCTCAGGCCATCTACTTGTAAGCACCCCA
>CM053273.1:737797-763037 GCA_028583415.1 Protea cynaroides | reverse complement strand
GACGGTTTGGGTGCCTAACCCCTTCCCATAACCGTAACCCGACACTTACCCAATCTCCGATGGACCGGAATTCCACCTCAGGGTCATGAGTCAATCGAAGTCTTACCTTGGGGTGAGATTTTGCATTTCTAAGGTCCTAGACCTAAATCTAGGTGGCGACTTCAAAAGATTTCCATCTTTGTCCTCACACTACTGCAGCGACTAGCGTTCCTACATCATCGTCTGTCACTCCAGGTTCTTACTTTGTTCAGTCAGATATTTCTCATGATGGTCACTGTGCATCTGTTGTTCCTGACCCTTGCATTATGGACACTAGTGCCACTAATCACATGACTGGTTCAGCGAGCTCATTCTATCCGTCCTCTCCCTCTAATGGGAAGAATACAGTCCGAATGGCAGATGCGTCTCTTTGCCCTATATCTGGAAAGGGATCCATCCATTGCTCATAAACCCTTACTTTACAATCTATTCTTCATGTTCCTAGTTTCTCTACAAATTTGTTATCTATTAATAGTCTTACCAAATCTCTTAACTGTAAAGTGACTTTTTTTTCCTTCCTCATGTGTAATTCAGGATTTGGTGAGCGGGAAAACGATTAAACATGGTAGATTGCATGGTGGTCTCTACTTGTTTGAGGATGGTCCTTCCATACCATAGTTGTCAAGGCGACAAGGCGATCCAAGGCGTTTGGGGCCATCACCTGGGCTAGGCCCGCCTTGGCGTTACTGGCGACCAAGGCGTTCCCAATGCATTTTTTTATTTCTAAAATATTAATGTTTATATATATGCAACATTCTACATAAATAATCAACATTTAAGACATAACTTAATTAATATGTGGTGTGACCCAATTTTACTAATGTACACTAAGACCTGGGATTGTGTCTAGAGTTAAGTAAACAATTATTTATGACTAACATTTGCGTACTTTTAACGAATTTGATCGGAGCGTAACTCCTTTAATATAGTTCGGATTCAAGCAATCTTGAATTCGTTGCAAAGCTAGCATAATCGCCTTTCCAACAAATCCGAGATTGCTTGAATCCAAATTATAATGAAGGAGTTACACCTCGGTCAAACCTTGTTCGAATACGGGAATGTCGTTTAAAGTCGTCCGAATGTAAATTATTTTTTGGGCATCAAAGCAAAAAGATTATTTTGGCGCACTCTTGGTTTTTAGTGATGATTTATTATAATAAGATTTATAGAATTTTTATATCTAAAAAAAACCTAGCATTTAAAAGTTGAAAATCGCCCCCGCACCCAAAAAATATGGTTTTTTGTTCTTGAACAGGGGTTGGTTTTTCCTTCCTCCGAATTTGAATTTTAAACTATTTTTATTGGATTCAAATAGGGGGGTATTTGCTTATTTATGAATAATATCTTAAGTAAATGAATTACTTAAATGATATTAGTCATAAATAAGTATTGCCTGATAAATGTTGTTCCTGTCTGGCCTAGGCGACCGCCTTTCTCATGTACACAAGGCGCCCTGGCGCCCAAGCCTGTACAAACCGCCCGGACGCCCAGGCGTCGCTTAGGCGACGCCTTGACAACTATGTTCCATACCCACATCAGCCCCTTCACCTTCACCACCGATTACTCCACATCACCTTTACTCCACAGTCAGTACCCTCCAGCAGTGACACAAGCGCCTTGGTCATCCATCTTCAGTAGTTTTGTTCAGTTGTTTCCTGCTTTATTTAAACATTGTAATAAAAATGAGTTATTAAGCGAAGCCTGTGCTTTGGCTAAGCAAGCTCGTATAACTTATTCTCCTTCATTAGTGGTCTTTTTTATTTGGAGAATTTTGATGTATGGGGTCCGGCTAGAACTTCTTCTATTTCTGGTCATCATTGGTTTGTAACTTTTATTGATTGTTATTCGCCGACTACCTGGGTCTATCTCATGCATAATAAAAGTGATGTGTTTCAATGCTTCCACCAGTTCCACAACATGATAAAGACTCAATTCCAGGCTCAGCTGAAGGTATTTCGTAGTGACAACGAAAAAGAATTTCTTGATGGCGTATTTCAACAATATTTGTCCAACAATGGCATCCTCCATCAAACGAGTTGTGTTGACACACCTACTTAAAATGGGGTCGCTGAGAGAAAGAATCTTCTTCTTGAGACCGTCAGAGCTCTCATGTTTGATGGCCATGTCCTAACACGTTTTTAGAGTGTTGTTGTTATGATTGTTGTGTCTCTTATCAATCAGCTCCCTTCAAGAATTCTTAACAACAAAGCCCCTTTGGATCTACTTGCAACGCTCCCAACCCAAAACCAGGTACGTTACAGTTAAGTGCCAAGATTCAACAGGCTCAAAGAGAAACAAACAATTAGAGTATAACCTTCAAGAAACTAATGGAAACTAGAATAACATTAATTAACATCAAAAAGGGCTACATGCATTTCTTGTTCTAGTGGCACCATTACTTTACATTCAAAACTTACTTACCTGCCTATACCAGTTACACAGTTCTTGTTCTTTATATACATACAAAAGCTTTCACAACAGAACGAAGGAAAAAGAGTCCAGCGGTCTCACACACTTCTCTCGGAAGCTGGGTCAGTTGAGTCAGGATACACCTCTAAATGTTCTCCACCTACCTCTGGAATCCATCATGTAAATGGCAGAGTGAGCTTACGCTCAATGAGGAGAAATTATTTACTTACAACAAAAAAGATCAAAAAAGCACACGAAGCATTCTAACGCAAATATTAACACCCACACCATGGAAGAAGGCTTGGAACATACTTGGAAATCACAAATACTTATGGTAGGGAATGTAAAAGTCTCAGTTAAACATTTCAAATAATTTTAAGTAAGACAGTTAGGTTTTTGCTACATTGCACTTAACATCTGGAGTCGTTAAATACTGGTTGATGTCCCTGACATCTTGTCTTGATAGCCGTACTTGCAGTTGACATCCCAGACATCTCGCCCCAAGTGCGGTGAGTTCCCAGAACTCTCAGCCCTCCATTGGACTAGTGGCATCCTAGATGTCTGGGCCTCAATAAAAAACGGTGAAGTCCCAAACTTCTCAGTGCTACGCATCTCCACTCATTATCTTACCCCTAATGAGAAGGAAACAGCAAACATGGGTTCTAAAATTCATTATTTAATTTAATTAATATTTTTGGCATGGTATATATTTCTTCCATTCCCAACCTTGTGCTAGAGGTTTTTCTCCATGTACCAGACGTACATAACCATTTACTCTAGTATATCAGGAAACATTACAACAACAGTAAACTAATATTATTCCACATTTCTCATATTTACTCTAGTATATCAAGAAACATTACAACAACAATAAACCAATATTATTCCCAGATTTTTCATATACTATAAGAATTTCACAGTGATATAAAAACAGTATTTAAACCTTGTTAACAAAATCTTTACAAATTCCAATAACAATATTTGCACCATTCACATGGGATTTCATACTACAACGTTTACAAAATATGAAAATACCAGATTAAATTAATTAACATATAAAACATACGAAAGAAAGGGTGTCAATAAATAAATTTCCTCACCAAATATTTCTGTTTTTTTAACACTTACACCTGGACAGCAAGCAGTCTTTAGCTCAGTCTTGTTCAGTTCAATGCCCTTCCTTCCAATACAATAGCTCAAAACTCATTTTCCTCACTTGTTCCTACACAATTAACATTTCCTGTTTTCACGTAAATGCATTGCAAATTCTGGCAAAAATTGCATTCCTATAAACAGTCCATTTTTCCCTGCTTCCCAATACTCGGAATTCAAGAATTTTAAATGGAAACTCATTCCATATCACGGCATCCTACATGAGAAGCTTGGCACCATTAAATTTCAAATTTTCTCCCTACCATCCTTTTCTCTTTGTTGCTGCAGATTTTCTCCACAAGAAATCCTGCAACTTCATTCACTTACCCATTCCATTGGCATCTTGCCATTAAATTTCTCTCACATACCCACAATCCATTTCACTTTGAAATTTATGGTGTTCTTCAAAGATTGAACACACCTGAATCTCCCACTCTTATATCAACTCGAAAGTTCATAATTCCAACATTTGATTAAGCATGTCAAACCCAACCAGTTGCGGGTGTTTTTTTTTTTAAATGAAATTTCATAATCTACGTATCCCATACATTTAGGGTTTGTAAAATACAACAATAGGAACTTCTTTGGTCTCACCATGCTTAATTCCTAAACCTAGGTAGAACCGTAGAAATTAAAGAGTCAATAACCCTACGCAGAAACAGTTTTGCACCATCTTAGGTTTTAGGGTTTTTTTTTTCTTTCCAGCTCCTTCTACCTCTTGCGTGAACAAGCAAAGAGGAGTGAGAGAATAGAAGGGTTGATGGGATGTCAACAAGTTCCTAAGTGGGATGTCTGAGGTCCATATCTTTTATTTTCTTCTTGTTGTTCTTCTTCTTCTTCCATCATCAATTACAACCATTGTTTCAGATCTGCTTTCTCATACTCATCGATTCTAATCTGCTTCTGATATTATGTGATTATATACTGCTGTTTCTCCCCACATCAAAATCCATTCATGGTTACCGTCTATCTCCTCATCAGCATTACACTGTTCTTCTAATCTGAACTCTGGTTATTAGATATTGCAATGATTTCTGGTATCAGATTTCTAGTTCTAATATTGCTGCCAACCTGTTCTAAGCTTTCCAAATGCATCTAGGTGGGATTTCAACAAATTCCTAAGTGGGATGCATGAGGTCCATATCTTTATTTTTGTTTATGTTCTTTCTCTTTAATCTTCAAAAAAGTTACTGTTATGTTATTTATTTCAGATCTGTTAACCTACAGTAATCATCTTTTATTTCCTGCTTGCATTCATTCATCCATCCTTCAATTCTGTCCATCAATAGCATTGACTGAAGCTGATCTCGATTGCAGTCCATCCAAATCAGATTCGTATCTCCTACTGTTCTTCATGCATTCATTACATCAACAACCATTAAGACTACATATATCACCATCCATCCATTACATAGATTCCATCTTTTAGTAACCTGTTTCCATCATCAGCTACGCTACCATTAAATATCCTCATCACCCCTTCATCAGTTAGATTTTGGTAATTTCCATAAAAAAAATCTGCTCACATTATTTCATTCATCCGACTTCATCTAGGACTGCTCATATCTGTCAATCCAGCCGTTGGATTACTTTGAAATTTTGATATATCATTCATCATCATACCACTTGCTTCTGTTCATGATCTGATCCCTGTCTGTGGGCTAGATGCTCTGTTGTTCACATTATCCCTATTCTGGTCCTATCTAGTTCACTGTGATTCTGGCTTTTGGGAATCCTTCCCTCATTAGAGGGAGGAGAAGATGGGAGGAAGAAGAAGAGTAGACCAACAGTTACAGGATTTATTATTGACATACCAAACCTATTTCTCATCATATAATCCATTAGGTCTAAGAGTACCAAACGATTATTATTTATGGTCCATAACTTATTCTCAGAAATGATGTCATAAATAGGACATAAACACAAATACAAATTATACCAAAGAGGAGATTTAACTTTATAAAGGATACAAAAGGAGTTATTACAACATATTTTAATCCTCATAAATATTTTAATAGGTCAATGTACCCATCCCAGCTCGTCCTTTTAATTCTATGAACCAGTGGTTCATTAAAAGCTCAAAGCACAACTGAGACATAAAGATTCAAATAATGATTGATTCTAACAACTTGCACGTCATTACATTGTGTAATAATATGTAGTGACTAGCATTCTACCACCCACATTCCTTTCCAAACGAAAGCATGTCTAAAGGACAAGACATCAAAAGGATACTGCTCTGATATTTGCACCTCGAAAGGTACAGATCTTCACATTTGGGGCAATAAATCTTCACAGAGCCATCACGAGGGATGTCTGATGTGCCCACAGGCAAGCACGGTTGCCCCCCACAGTACACTCGAGGGCATCTTCCAAAATCCACCCTCTTGTATTTCTCAAGCTGCAGTGTAGGTTGATAACAATTAACAAATAACTACACCATTTAGACTCAGTTTATCTCTAATAGAACTCATAATAGAAGAGATCTTACCATTGCATTCAGTCCTTTACTGGTTAGAATATAACGTGCATGTATAAGACCATATAACAACTCAGCTGCAGATTCAATTTCACCATGTTCCTCACCATCAACCTCACCTGCAAGAGGTTTTCATTAACATACAAAAGATACTTCCTGCAACATTAATGACAACAGATAAACAAGTAGTACAGATTGAAGTGACCAAAAGGTATCTGGTTGGAATCAGGAAAAGTGACAAAGCCAACCTCACAAGCTTCATTAAAATGCATCTAAGCATATTAAAAAAGGATAACAATGCTCCTCAATAATTTCCATACAATTAAAACTAAGCATGCATATTAATCATTAGGGTCCATCTCAACGTCACTACGCCTAGTGAAGCAATTCACTTCACTATGATTTTTTTACCCTCAAAGGTGCTTTTGCTGAGTAGGAGTGGAGGGATACTTCTAGTAATTTACTTTATAAAAATTGTACCGAATCCCTCCCCTTTCCTCTCCTGCTGGGCTTTGGTTTCCCCCCTTTTTCTCCCCCCTCTCCCCCTTTCCCCTCCGGCTCTCCCTCTCTGGCTCCAGCTCCCCTACCTTTCCTCAAGAATATGTCAATGTTCTTAGAGATCAGGAGAAGATAAGGTTTCGACTTCCGATGGGAATAGCATGATCTGCAAATATTTGCTGAAATTGAGGGGATATATTTGGGTATCTTCAATAAGAAAACCTAGATTTGTAGATTGAAAAGAAGAAAACTTCGATTCAGAAAGAGAAAATAAAAATTAAGCACCCATCTGAACAACAGAATCTCAGAAGCAAAAATTGTTAGAATGAATAGAGTAATTCCCCATATTAACCATCAAGAGAAGACATATTGAAGACTTGGAGGCACAGAATTACAACTTTTCATTATTAAGGAACGGAAAGAAAAAAAAAGGAAAGAAATAATAATTTGAGGAGATCCTCTACAGTTTCCCATGCTAAATAGCAGGTATCTGTCTAAACAAAAAACCCTGCACACATTCCCTTTCTGAAATGCAAGAGAGCAGAGTAGCAGCTTCAAATGAGACATACACACACACAAACATGGACCGGAGAGAGAGAGAGAGAGAGAGAGAGAGAGCACCATTCAATGAGTCATTATCTAAAATCACATCCTGATGGGGAACCTGTCCTTGAAGTCCACACAAATTAAAATCATCCTGAATATAGTCCTCATCAACTTCACAAAGGAGCTCATTTCCTCTCAATCCACAAAACCAAGAGATCCATGATGAATCATCTCCCTCTGAACTGCTGAGATCTGTCTCCTCACTTTCTGAATCTGAGAGCTCTTCATATGGGCAAGTAAAAGAAAAAAAAAATTAGAATGTGGAATACAAATGAACAACAAACTCAATATATTTCAACAAAAAAAAAATAATAATAATTCATAATTACTGCAAAGAAACTTATTGATGGGTTTTTTCTTTTATCATCATCATAATATTTATATATTGTCAATTGATGGTTTAAGTGGAAACCAAAACTGACAGTAATCTTGATGTGAAAATTAAAAATAAAAAAATAAAAAAATAGTGTAGGGTATAGCCGTATAGGGCCCACAGACCCCATCAGAAATCATCCATAATCGAATGATACAGTTCATGAAGAAGATGTAGAAAGCAAGCCCCTATTCATAGCATACAAAGAAGAGTGGAAGTTCACAAATCAGAACAGACAACTGGAAAGCAATAATAGTCTCCCTCCCCGGCTCCCCCACCCTCCCCACCCCCCCCCCCCCCACCCCACCCACAAAAACAAAGGAAAAAAAATCTGCTCAGAATGACAAATATATGCATTGTCAATCAAGATTTTCTCAAACTCAATGCTTGTAATTAAGGTTAACACTTCTCCTGACCTCATGATGAAGAGCATAAAAATGGGATCTAACATGCAGGAGCATCCCACAGGCCTTAACCAGCATCTCGCTGGAACTTTTTTGTCAAGACTAAATTGTTTTGAATCAGATCAATAGGAAGATCTTTCTGTGTGTTGGAAGGGCTGGTTAACAGGGTAAGCAGTCTGTGCTAAAGTTACAATGTGAAGGTTGTAAGGGGTTAATTAATTCTAGGTGGTGGTCCTAGCAACAGGTCTGACATCTAAGTTTTGAAATGTCCAACTCACCAGTCAATTAGGAGTTCAAAGTTAGATTCCATCAGATTCCATCCATGAGTCTATGGACTCTTCAGTTAATGAAAATTAAAATGAACAAAATTCATACATTTAGCAAGGATGTCTCCTCAATCAAATGAGGTTTGAAAGGCAAACCCTAGTCCTCTTTGTTGATGGTGTCCTACTGTCCTTATTTCTTGCTTATATCTTCTGCAACTTAACGTGACAAAGCTTTTTCCCCAACTAAATGGGGTCAGCTACACAGATCCCGTTTCATCTTTCGATTCTGCTTAAAGCCATGTCAGTTGTCAACCCAAAGTGATAAATATGTTTTCTCACTACTTCCCCAATCACTCTGGAAACTGAGTGCTATTATTAAATGAGGTAGATTTCATTTTAATTTCTGATTGCTCTTACTCATATTTCTATAGATTAAAACCACGGTAGCTGTTAGATCTCTATAGCATTCTTATGTATTTCTACTGCTAACTTTGATCCATTATTACCTAGTGCAAAACACAATTTCCTATTCCAAATTAGATACATTTATTCATATAAAATCTGTTTGCCAAATTATAGTGCTTGTTTGTTTTCTCCGGCCAAGCTTTCTTCTCTCCACCACTTCAACTCTTACCCTTCCATGGTTTTTAAGAATTTCCTTTTACTAGTTCCCCCAATTCAAATGATTACTTTTCCTCTTATTCCAAACAACCCCAAGTCCCCAACCCTAACACTAATTATGTGCTCTTGAATCCCAACTTAAAATCCCAACCTAATCCAATTTCAGTAAAAGCCTAGACTAAATGTTTGACAATAAACCTTATTTTTCCAATCTGATCCTGATAACTATAACCCTTTAAATTTTCAGAATCTTGTCCAATCAGTTATATCAGATCAATGCCACAAGCTGGTCGGGTATTCTGTTCCTTAGCGTGACACCGGCTCAATAAGAAGCCACCAACATAATTAGCCCCGATAATGATTTTCACTGTTGTTACTGGGAGCAAAGGAACAGGATGTATACCCCTAACCGATTCTAAGGGAGAAGGGATCATTATCATTTAAGTGGATGCATAGACTGCCTCAATACACCATTACCCACTTAAGAACAAAGCTCCCCGCTGCGAAGTCTAAGGAAGAGATCTTCTGATTTAAAACAAATATCTTAATTCTGAAAGTTACCAGATAATAAAGCAAACGCAAAAGCAACAGAAGCACACAACAGTGGCATATGGTGGAATAGTTAAGTTGAATTACACAGAACTACCCTGCTTTGAAAGGGTGATTTAAAAGGGTAAATTACACAAACACCCCCTCTACTGTAGTGAAATTACACAGAACTACCCTGCTTTTACAAAAGTTACACATAATACCCCTCTAACAATACTATCATACAATCTCACTTACACCGTTACTTTCAACTTAACGGCGGAACAATTTTTTTTTAAGACAAAAATACCCCTATTCTGGTTTTTTTTTTTTTTTTTTCTTTTACCGTTCTTCTGCTTCAACTTCTGCTCGTATTTTGTTGTTGCCATTCAACAATTTTAGTGGTGAAATTCCTGTTGAAATCTAGGGTCTTTACAAGTTAGAAGTGCTTGATCTTGAGGGGAATTCACTCTCTGCCTGCAAGCCCTCTCCCTATTCTCTCGGTTGACAGCTCTCCTCCCTGGCTTTCCTCTCCAGAGTTTTTCTTGGCCATGGCCGACACACAACCCCCCTATCTTCAGTCTTCCTTCTCAGCAACCCCACCTGAAAACCCTTCTTTCTGCTTACCTGATCAGACAGCCTCTAGCAGAAACCAGTACCACCCGGATCTTCCCTTTCCAGCCAACATGCCTTCTCCGTTCGAATCCCAGATCCCTCTGACATCCCCCTTTCTCTCACTCTTTTTCCCCTTCTGTAACCACAGAGAAGAGGAAAAAAAAAAACAAAATCTCTCCCACATTCTCTGATTCGAGCCCCTTCTCTTTTAGGGTTATGTTGGGTTTTACAACCCAGCCAGGCCAAATTACCTAACTGCCCCTTCATTACCTATCATACAGGTTTTCACAATCCCTTATGAATCTGAGAGAGAGAGATGAACTGAGAGGTTTTCAACCGAAGAAACTGCAAAAGGAGAGAGGCCACCGCTGCCAGCAACAAAAAAAAAACAAGAAGAAGAGGAGCAGAAGAAGAAGGAAGAAACAACAGAAGAGAAGAAGTGCTTTGGCAGGATGAAAAGAGGAAAGGAGGAGAGAAAAGTGCAGGTATGAGCTTCATTCGGACTCTACTTCTATTTTTTTATTTTATTTTTAGTTTTACTTTCCTCTGCTATCTCTTTCTTGTGAGTGTTTCTTTAATGATAGGCTCTAAGGATATTTCCACTTTCCATGATTAGTCATGAAGCTGTTAGAGATGGTTTCATCTAGAATTTCTGGTTCCTTGTTATAGAACAATTTAGATTGGGGTTTTTATGGTTGTGACAATGTGTGAGTGATGATCTCTGATTAGAGGAGCTTCATTCTTTTTTTTTTTTTCCTGCTTTGCTACTGTTTGCTTCTATCACTTTTGATCGTGTTACTATGACTAATTGCTTTCTTGTTCCTTAGAAAAGAAAATGATAAAGCAGAACAGAAGTAAAAGTTGAAGCAGAATAACGGTAAAAGAAAAAAAAAACTAGAATAAGGGTATTTTTGTCTTAAAAACAATTTGAACATCTGCCGTTAAGTTGAAAGTAACGGTGTGGGTGAGATTGTATGATAGCATTGTTAGAGGGGTATTCTATGTAACTTTTATAAAAACAGGATAGTCTGTGTAGTTCACTACAGTAGAGGAGTGTCTATGTAATTTACCCTTTTTTTAAAGATGCCTTTTCTTGCACCAACATCATAGTCTTCTCAGTAAGTTACTTAAACTTTAGGATTTAATTTTGACTAAATAAGATGTGAACTCACTTCGTTAAACAGATGGTATTTTGGTCAGTAAAAGGTTTAAGTTAACACTACTAGTTTTAGGGAGGTACGTATAAGTTAATAAGTGTCAGGGGAGGTCCGTGTAAGTAAACGAAATATCAATGGGAAGTCCAAGTAATTTTCCCTTTTCATATTTATTTTAGAAAATTTACTCGAACACTCCCTTGACAATTGATTTACTACACAGAACTACCTTCTCTTGACAAAAGTTACATGAATTACCCCTAAAACAATGTTTTATAGACGTTAAAAATTGACGAGAAATTTTGATTTTTTTAAAGACAATAGTACCCTTACTCAATGTAAAATTACATAAAAATCCTAAAATTCTCTTACCAAAAGAACGTAAATATTCACCTTCTCAGCAGGGTTCTCTGGTAAGGCGACACCGCAGATGACCGTATGACCTGACTCTCATGACCTTGATGGATCTTTTGGCTTTGCCATCACAATCATGCCAGTCTTCACCCTTGCTTAGAGGTGACCGAAAAGAATGGTTACGATGGAGCCACGGTTGATCTCTGTCTGTGTGGCATCATTCTCAATGTTCTTATTGCAGGGTTTTCTTTCATTCCAAGACAACAACATAATGAATAGCATACTGAAGCTCTGTGCTGGTAACCAAGCTGCTTAACTCTAATCCCAACACTTATATCACCCTATCTAAAACTGGTGAGAAAAGGGATGTGCCCCTATTTAATTTTGGTTAGGGAGGAGAAGGTTTAAAAATGCCTTTGATAAAAATAGCGGAAACCTCCCTCAGGACTCAATCTACCAGGGGAGAAATGCTTATTAAACCCTAACCCTAGACTGCCTGGTTCAGGGTTTAATGGTAAGAACCTATAAGCAGGCGAAAAGTCTTAATAGTCGGGGAGAAGAGCAAAGTAAGACCGAACACTACAATCGGCCAACGCAATGGTTAGCCGCTCAAGAATGTGAAAGCCATAAGCCGGCGGTGGAGGGGGGGCCAATGCCAACTGGGTCCGAAAATGGAGCTCCAGCAGAATCTGTCATGTGGAAAGGAGCTCTGGCTCCAGCTCCATCTGGTGAAAAAGGACCAGGAGCTTATGAATTGATTGGATCGAGAGGGAGCTTCGATGGGCCAGGGGCTGCTGATTTGTCTTTAGAATCAGATGAACGTTTTGAGGGCTTGAATCACCGCTAGGGCCAGAATTACGATCAGGATTAGAATTCTTTCCAGATTCCCATTGTTGGAGAGACTGAAGGAGATTAGGTCATCAATCGAGATTTTCTTGTTTCTTGGTTCGATGAGCGTCTCTTCATAGGGCTACACGCAGAAAAGGAATCAATGAACACTAACTGACTTTCGTGATCGGTGGTAGTGGATGTGTTGCTCCCAAGACGGCGAGGCGAGGCGTACTCGCTCGCTTTCTGCACGAACCGAAAGAAGGAAAACGAACGGTATTTTTGTCTATTTAAATTTCAAATTAACGCCGTTAATAGTAAGATACCGGATTATAAGTCCAAATGAGAGGATAGTTCTTTTGTAGTAAATCAATTGTCAAGAGGGGACGTCTAAGTAAATTTTTCTTTTATTTTTTATTTTAATATGAATGTAAGAAAAAGTTATTTATTTATTTATTTATTTTATTAAACATCCTTACAGTATATTTGGAATGAATGTTATGACAATCCTTTCCGTTCAACTGAGGCTCTACTTTCTCAGACTTAGGTTCTCTTTGGATCTGTTTTTGTTTTTTTTTTTTTAAATCTATTTAGGGTAAAAGACAGTTACCTCCCTTGTAATTTACCTTATTAATCGTTGACTCCCAAAAGTTTCAAAAAAAACAGTTACCTCTCCTAAATAACTATTAAAATTCAAATAACTGCAATTTTTAATAGTGTTAAAGTTAATTTTTTTATAGACAATTCTACCCTGAGAAAAAGAAACCACATACACGGGCTTTGGAGAATCCAAATCTAAGAAAAAGAGAACCCAAATCTCTCATAAGTATACACATCTTTAACAAAAATAAGTATGCCTCACTCTACCGCTGAAAAGAGAACCCAAATCTGAGAAAAAGAGAAACGAGAAACACAAGTCGAGAAAATCGAAATCCTGATAAACAAAATTCCGTAGGTTTTGGAGTCAAAATCGACTACCATTGGAAAAAAAATCTCAAAAACCCTAAACCCAAGTATTCAACAAAAACGGAGATGGAGAGCGATAAAATAGTGAGGGGAAGAGAGAGAAAGAGAAAGCACCGGAGAGTTTCGGATGTTCTCTCTTATAGTTTTGCAGAGAATGACTTCGTACAGATGACGATTTAATCCTTGATCTTCACTCTTTTGGTTTTGCAAGCCAAGATCGAAATGGAGTTGTCGGCCTAAATCACAGAGGAGCAGATGAAGGCCGAGATCGCAAGGAGAAGATGAAGGCCGAGATCGTGAAATGGAATCCCTGGAGTTTTTGCAGAAAAATCCAAATGGTGGAGGAGAGTTTTTGCAGAAGACCCAAAACAGTGGAGGAGATTGGAAAATGAATTTTTGGTGCAGAAGACCCAAAATGATAGTAACCCTATTAAATAGTAAAGGTAAAATAGGTAGTTCATCTCTCTAAAAGGGTAATTTTGTTTTTAAAAAAATATTGGACTCCCACCGTTACCATCTAATGGAATATTCTTAACGCGTGGGGCTATTTAGATTTTAATAATTATTTAGGAGAGGTAATTGTCTTTTTTGAAACCTTTAGGGGTCAACGGTCAGTAAGATAAGTTACAGGGGAGATAACTGTCTTTTACCCATATATTTATCAAAAATCACTTTTGAAAATTATTTTTTGATAAAAACAAAATATTAATTGATAACTACAATAAAAAAATAGGTTGTAGAATGACACATAAATTTGGTGTGTCTATTGTCTATAATATATTTTTATTTGGGATAAAAATGCAAACAAGAGAAAAAACGAAGAACAAGCAAACATACAAACACAATGATTTACCGTGGTTCTACACCTAATGCGGAATGACTATCTCTACCCTATAAAATCAGAGAATTTTTTTATTCACTAAGAAAACTCTACACCTCTCACCACCTCTCTCTACCTCATAAAGTGTTTTTCCTTTACTATATTTCTTACTTATGGTTTTTCCCATAGAGACAATATATAGGTTCCCTAAAAATCATAATTCTACACAATTACAAATTGACCATTGTACATGTAATGAACCCAAATAAAAATAAAACTCCACTAATTGTCTGGACCCCACTGAATATAAGACACAACCCAACCATTTTTCAAGCCACCTTGAAGTAGAACCCGTGTTGATGTCGATTCTACAAACTCATCTATTGTTTCTGTCAAACCAATATAGCCCACACCCTGTTTGGGTGTACTGCATAGCTCAGTGCCGTACGATGTGATATGACTCCACTTTTTCCGCTATTGTATAATCACCGGAGATATCACTTTCACTCACAAAATCTGAAACAAAAGAAACTCATTTCTTCCAAGAGTTGCAGTTGTTCACAACTTGAACATCCTCGAGTCTTTGTCTTCCATTTGTTCCCTTTACCTGAGTTCCAACAGAATTACCATATGTTTCCACACTCGTTGCAAGTCTGTACAAATTCTCAATCTTTGATATCACTTGTTAGGGTTGAAAACGCTAACAAGAAAAAAAAATAAGGATCAAACAAACACACAATATAAGGATTTAATGTGATTGAACACCCAATGCAAAATACCTATCTCTACCCCAGAGAAACAGAGAATTTCTTTATTCACCATGAAAACTGTGCACCTTTCTCTACCTCACAAAATGTTTTCCCTTTACTCTCTTTCTATCGTAGGGTTTGTTCCATAGAGAATAGATAAGCTCCTTAGAAGTACAAATTGACATAGTACATGTAATAGACCCAAACTCAAGTACAAATAAAACTCCAATAATTGTCTGGACCTCATAGAATACAATTCACAACCCAACAGATCTTTCACTTCAAGATTCTAAACTGCAAAGCCTTGGTCTTTTTTCCTCGTCCGCTCTTTGACTCCTCTGATCTACTGCTCTGCTCTTCCTTCCTCAGTGTCCTATCTATTGCCGCCTTCTGCGACTCGCCGTAGCAAACTTGCATTCTACGATCTGAAATCAGTTGCTTTTCACTTTAATCTGCTGCATTTTGATCTTTGTACTGGTTTTATTTTATTTTATTATTATTTTTTAGTTCTCCTATATGACGTGGAGATCCTTTAATTTCTGATTCCTTTTTTTTTTTTTTTTTTTTTTTTGGAGAATCATTAGTGAAATGGTAGGGCCAATGGAGATCCTTATTGTCCGATTAAAGGGTTTCCTTCCAGGTTGCTTACGCTGAAGATCATCGTAAATGCTCGTTTTCAATCTGCCAGATTAGAAAATAAATATAAGAACTCAAGGAAGAACCATGTTTACTTATTAATATCAATTGAATTTTTATTTTTTTTTGAGTAAAGGGAAATTCTATTCAATTAGGAAACCAAGAATAGCCGAAGCCTCACTCTTACATAAAATCAAGAGCTAGAGAATGGAAGTGGGCCAATTGACTTTTCCTGGACAGGTCAATTGAAAATTTTCAATCATACAAGAAATTAGAAGACACCGATTGATTACATTTGATGGAACAAACAGGTAGAAAAACCATACATAACCACTAGACAAAGCAGTAAAATATGAAGAAATACCCTATCAAAGCTGAGAGCACAACCTTGAGAACGGAATGTGTAAGGCAAGTAATCCTCTTTGAACTTGAAACCTAGTTTCAGGATATCAGGTTAAATGAACATGTCCCTCGAGCTCTCAAATTGAAGGAAGAGGAAGAACCATGAGATCGAGTAGAAACACCAATGAATCATTGTTCTCCATCTCCTCATTGCCATCGCCGTCTTCATCACCGTCTCCATCACCATTTCTGGGTGGTCAAACGATCCAGCAAGAGATTTGAAGGAGTAAAACGGAAGAGTGAGATGATTGTTGCGAGTGATTGGGCTTCCATTATGCTCCAAGACCGAACACTAGTAAACGATTCAATGCCCACTCCAGGGGAGAAAAATCAACTAAATCAATCGATTGACGACACATAATGGATATGGAAGGGTTTTTGTTATTTTTGATCCATCTGTATGAGATCGACGTTGGTGTTTTTGTTAGAGAGAAAGAGAGAGGAATTAGTGCAAATGTTATAAAATATTAATTTTACTATTTTACCCTCATTAAAAACACATGTTCATTAAACGAATGCGCATAAACTACTAAAAACGAGTTTTTAACCAAAAATAAAAAAGAGATCAAGACTTCTTTTTTATTTTGAATTTATTTTCATTTTATTTTTTTTTAATAAATAGCATCCAAAAATGATACCAAATCCCTTTAAAAAATAAATAAATAACCCCCAAAACAAAAGGAGATCAATACCCCCCCCCCCCCCTCCTTTTTGGCAAAAAGGAATTTTTGCACGACTTTAACCAGCAATGAATTTTAAATAAAGGTAAAATTGTAAAACCAATACCTTTTTGGCAAAAAGGAGTTTTTGCACGACTTTAACCAGCAATGTATTTTAAATAAAGGTAAAATTGTAAAATCAATATTTTTTTTTTGTTAAATGTCAAAAGTCAAATATCAAAATACTTTCTAAAAGAAGTTTCAAAAGAGATTTTTTAAACTCAAACTCCATCTTTTCATTTTGGCTCCAAAATTTGGTTTACATTTTGGACAAGAATTTTGTTTTTAGTATTTGAGTTGGTCTATGCAATGTAGGATTTTTTAGTCCCACATTGCTCAAGGATTGTGGATGATATGTCTTTATTTGTAGGGAGTGTCTTCTACCTAATGAGCCTCAAAAAGAAAGTCAAGCTTAATTGACACACACACGCGAGCGCATTGAACCAGGCTGGACTGTGACCGACGGCCTGCGGCTTGCGACGGTGAAGCGGGCGTGGTTGCTAGGTTGCGGCCGTGGGTTGTGGGTTGTGGGTGTAGGTTTTGTCGGATTCGGACACACCCCCACCCAGGTACCCTTTTGGAAGGGTACATAGGTATAGAGGTGCATCTCTACACCGAATAGACACCATCTCGATCGTCGATCTCAAGATCAGAGATTTGACACGATCAGGACAGTCCGTTTGGAGGGTTACACCCCATTCTATGGCCACGGCCAATGGGTATCTGAAGGCTATAAATAGAGAACGATTTGAGTCTCTCTTCTTTTTTCTCTCCAACTCTCTCCCTCTACTATGTTTGATCGAAGGGTCCAATCTCGTTGGTTTGAAATGATACTTGATCTTAGCCGTCGGGTCTGCATACACCTAATAGTGAAGTGCACACTGGGTGGGTGTCCTACCGAGGGGTTGTTTTATCTTGGAGACTGATTTGCGGGGACCTACTGCACCATATAATGGGCAAATACAGTCTTAAGGACAGTGTACCAATACGACTCAACCCTATCTTCATTTTCAATTCCATCTTGTAAGGTATGTACTGTTATATTTTATTTATGTACATTCCAGATTTTAACATATAATTAGGTTGACATATAACCTATTGTATGCATATACGATTATTGCATGTCTGTCCATTATCACTTGATTATTAATTATTGAATAATAATTAATTGCTTGTTACATTACATATTGCTGTACCTTGTTATTTTTACAATAATCTTAAGACTGTATTTATATATATTGTAGAGACTGTAAGCATGGCCAGTTCTGAATCTACTTTGACCGCTGAAGTTGGGTTGGCAATGAAAGATGCACATCTTGTCTGAGTTTGATAGCATAGAACCATTTATACAAACGTTGGAGGCAAATGATGCATTTTGTCTTATCCCAATTGGGTTCCATGTTCGCCCTTACTGAGAAAATACTGAAGGAATTCGATGATCTAGAAATCAAGTCAAAGAGGGCTGCATGGATAACTGCTGACTTCCAATGCAAGAACCGGATTCTGAATGCAATGACTAATGAGCTATATAATGTGTATTTCTCATATGACTATGTTTATATTATATGGGAAGCACTCGATAAAAAATATTCCGTGAAAGATGCTGGAAGCAAGAAGTATGTGACTGCCAACTTCCTAAATTTCAAAATGAAGGAAGACATGAATATTTCTATGCAAATGGATATTCCAAGTTTTGGTTGCTAGCCTTGTGAAAGAAAGCCTTGTGAAAGAAGGAATCACTTTTCCATAACAGTTTGTTTCTGTAGCATTAATTAAGAAGTTGCCTAACTCATGGAGTGATTTTAAGTCACACATGAAGCATAAATTAAAGGACTGGACCTTGGAGAATTATGTAATACGAATCAAGATTAAAGAGAAGAACCGTGGAACTGATAAGATGGAAAAAGCCAAGGAATATAAAACCAAGGCTAATCTTGTGGAAAATAACAAAAATGAGAAAAGGGACAAGTCCAAGAAGTTTCTTCAAGTGAAGAAGGAAGGTAAATTCAAGAAGGCCAAGGGAGGATGCTTCTACTGTGGGGAATCTAGGTTACTTTAAGAAAGACTGCGGGGCTCTCAAGAAGAAATAAGGAAACGACAAAACCAAGGTGTACCTCACTGAAGAGGATTTCTTTGCAGCAATGGTAATTGAGGTAAATTTGGTTGAAAAACCAAAGAAGTGGATTATTGACATTGGAGCCATAAAGCACATTTGTGCTGACCGATCATCTTTTGTCAAATATTCATCTGTCAAAGCAAATGACTTAGTGTACACGGGGAACTCTCAAACCTCTCAAGTTATGGACAATGGTCAAGTTGCACTAAAGCTGACATCTAGAAAGACTCTAGTGCTGAATGAAGTCTTACATATCCCAGATATAAGAAGGAATCTGGTTTTTGGTTTTTGTCTGAACAAAGTTAGAATGAAGCTAAGTTTTGAAACAGACAAAGTTATTGTACTTCAGGGGGATAAATATGTGGGAAAGAGATATACTAACAATGGTCTTTTTGTAATGAGTATTGATAATGTACTGAATGAAATTTCTTTTCTTCTTACTTGATTGAGTCTTTTGATATATCATAGTAAATTAGGACATCGTAGCACACTTTATATTAAAAGATTATCCAACCTATGATATATACAAGGATAGTCCAAACCCCCGCCTCATAAATGCCCAACATGCATAGAGGCTAAAATAACTAAAATTTTTTATAAATCTATAAAAAGACAAACTAACCTTTTAAAATTAATCCATAGTGATTTAGCTGATTTCAAATCACATGAATCAAGTGGAGGCAGTAGATATTATATAACCTTTATTGATGACTCTTCGAGGTATACTAAAATATATATTCTAAAATCTAAAGATGAAGTCGAAAATGCTTTTAAAGCATATAAGCTTGAAGTAGAAAATTAGCTAGATAGGAAAATTAAAAGGTTAAGAACTGACAGGGGGATTGAGTATGGTACTTATAGCCTATCTCAATTTTGTGAAGAAAATAGCTTAATTCATGAAACAACTACACTATATCAACCTGAATCCAATGGTGTAGCAGAAAGAAAAAAATAGAACTTTAAAAGAAATGATGAATTATTTTCTGATTAGTTCAGATTTACTTTATAATATGTAGGGGGAAACTATTTTATCTGCATGTTATATTCTTAATAGAATACCTCCTAAGAGATCTGACCTAGTTCCTTTTGAGCTTTGGCATGGAAGGAAACCATCATTTCACCATTTAAGGGTAGGGGTGTTTGGCCAAAGTTCGAATACCTAAACCTAAGAAAAGGAAGTTTGGACCCAAAACTAGTGACTGTATTTTTATAGGATATGCTCAGCATAGTGCGGCATATAGATTCTTGGTATTAAAAATGGTTGAAAATGTGTTTGATGCTAACACTATAATGGAATCTTGTGATGCTGAATTTTTTAAACATGTAGTTCCAAAGTTGAATAATGTTACTTATCATGAAAATTTTGTTATGAATAATGATATTAATAAAGAACAAGAATCTAATGAAATGGATACTGAGTTATTAATGGGAAGTAAAAACAGAGGAAACCCACTAACTTAGGTGATGACATGTTAATATATCTTGTGGATAGAGATCCTCTAACTTATCAAGAGGCTGTAACATATCTAGATGCAATATTTTAGAAGGAGGCCATTAAGAGTGAGTTGGATTCTATAATCCAAAACCACACTTGGGAATTGGTGGACCTTCCACCAGGGACAAAACTTCTAGATACCTAGTGGATATTCAAAAAGAAATTAAGGCCTGATGGATCTTTTGAAAAGTTTAAGGCAAGATTAGTAGTAAAAAGATTTAGACAAAAGAAAAATATAGATTATTTTGATACCTTATCTCCTGTAGCTCATATTGTTATTATAAGAACTCTATTTGCTATAACTTCTATTTATAACTTAGTTATTCATCAAATGGTATTAAAACTGTATTTCTAAATGGGGATTTAGAATTAGAAATTTATATTAAACAACTTGAGGGTTGAGGGTTGTATAGTGACTGGACAAAAACATAAAGTTTATAAATTAATTAAATCCTTATATGGTTTAAAACAAACGCCTAAACAATGGCATAAAAAACTTGATCAAGTATTGTTACACAATGGATTTATTATCAATAATTCTGATAGATGTGTATATAATAAGTTCTATAATGGCAAGGGTGTTATTATTGTTCTATATGTTGATATGTTGATTATTGAAACAAATTTAAATATTGTAAATTCAATTAAGAAAATTCTTATGTCTAAGTTTGAAACAAAAGACATGGGAGAAGTTGATGTCATTCTAGGCATTAAAGTTATTAGGAAAACCAATGAGATAATATTATCTCAAAGGCATTAGTTGGAAAGCCTATTAAAGAACTATGGGTATTATGAGTGCTCTCCAATAAAAACATCTTTAGAGGTAGGAAGCCATCTCATAAAAAAAATCAAAGTGAACGAATCTCCCAAAAGGAATATTCCTAACTTATTGGTTCAGTGTCATACTTAATGAACTCTACAAGACCAGATATAGCCTTGGCAGTAGGAAAGTTGAGTCAACATACTCATAATCCATAAAAGGGCACTGGAAAGCTCTAATAAGGTATTTAAAGAGAACTATAAATTATGGCTTACACTATAGTGGGAATCCTTCGGTACTAAAAGGGTATTGTGATGCTAATTGGATATCCGATACAGAGGAATCCTTAGCTACAAATGGTTATATATTTACTCTTGGTGGAGGAGTTATTTCATGAAAATTTGTTAAGCAAACCTGTGGTATAGGTTCCACCATGGAGGCATAATTTATAGCCTTAGAAAAGACTGGCGCAAAAGTCGAGTGGCTTAAAAATTTAGTGGTAGAAATTCCATTATGACCTAAATCTATGCCCTTAATATCACTACACTGTGATAGTCAAATAGCTATTGCTAAAGCAAATAGCAGAATTTATAACGGAAAAAGAAGACATACGCTTGAGACAACCTTGTGAGGTAATATGTAAGTGAAGGAACGATAGCTATCAACTTTGTAAAGTTAGAAAAGAATCTGGCAGATATATTCACAAAGCCATAAACCACCAGGGTCATTATTGACACATCTAAAGGCATGAGCTTAAAGCCCGTGTCATAAGTCATGTGATGGAAACCTAACCTATGTGATAGGAGATCCCTAGAATTAGGTTTAATGGGTAAAAATGAAATCATGCAGATGACTTTCTTAGTATTATCAGATTTTGCTCATTCTAGTTAGATGGTAAGATAGTACTCACCACAATAAACAGAGGATGAATCTTAAAGATTCTTAGTTAAGCGAAGTTATCCCAGATAAACGTGGGAGTGTGTTAACTGTGGTGCACACGATGGGCTGACTTTATTGAATGTAGGAAGTGGGGCCGCTTCCAATGAGAGTTTTAAGGGCAAACTCTCATAAACATTCATGAACCAGGATAGGAACAACACCAGTTTAAAAATACATCCACCATTAAGGGATTTTCAAGGGTCGAACTGTAAGAGGTGGCTGGTAGGTTAGTCGGCTACACCAATGAGGAAAGGTTTAAGGAGCGTTGCTTCACCTATACTTTGTAGCGTGCCTTATCACACCTAGTGTAGGTTCACAGTTCTCATGAGATCAGTTGTCTGATTTTGATTTTCAGTATCTTTTGAAACTTGTGGGGGAATTGCTGTTAAAAGTCAAAAAATCAAACGTCAAAATACATTTTAAAAGAAGTTTCAAAAGAGATTTTTTAAACTCAAACTCCATCTTTTCATTTTGGCCCCAAAATTTGGTTTTTGTTATGAGCGGGAATTTTGATTTTCGCTTTTGAGTTGGTCTATGCAATGTAAGACTTTTTAGTCTCACATTGCTTAGGGATTGTGGAGGAGAGGACTTTATTTGTAAGGAGTGTCCTCTACCTATTGAGCCCCAAAAAGAAAGCCAAGCTTGGTTGACACATACACACACATGTGTGGGTCGGACCAGACAGGACTGCTACTGCAACCTGTGACCTACGACCTGAGGTCGTGATGCGGGCGTTGGCGTGGGCATGGGTGGGGTTGCAGGTGCAGGTCTCAACCTTCGATCTCAGGATCAGAAATTTGGCACGATCTGGACGGTCCGTTTGGAGGGTTTCACCCCATCGCCACGACCAATGGGTATCTGAAAGCTATAAATAGAAGACGATCCTTGCCTTCAAATTCACGAGTCTCTCTCCTTTCTTTCTCTCCAACTCTCTCCTTTTACTCTTGTAAGACCCGCACTCTGAAAACCCGGTCTAAACCTTGGTTTTGTGTCGTGACAGGTCTTCCGATCATCACCGAGTCAGACGGGGCAAGCAGATAACAAACAGGTACGAAATCGGACCGAAGTCGACCAATTATACCTAGTTTTAGGTATACCGGTCGATGGTACCGGATGATGGTACCGGTCGACCGGTATGGCCTGCACAGCTATGTGCGGGAATTTGGAAATTAGTCTCTGCGGGTCCCACTTTCCTGATTTCGAATCCTAGAAGTTTCCTAATCCTAGTAGGGTTACTAAACCCTATTTCTAGTCTATAAATACACCCTTAAGCCCCTCAAATCCTTTCCATTGTCTTTCACAAACCCTAGAGAAGAGAAAGAGTTTGGAAAGGAGAAGGAGCTAGGAAGAAGGAGGAGGTGCCGCCATTACCGTTTGATGAAGCTCTCGCTACACCTGTCAACGGTAAGTGTTTGGATCCATCTTCTTACCCTATGTTAGTTATGTGGGTGGATCAATACCACGCAAAATAGGTATTGATCTAAAACCCTAAATTGGCCAATGAACCCTAAGTTGCCGTCAAACCCTAGATTCGAGTTTCGAGATGATATTTATCGAAACGAGACTTGAATGAGTTGGGGATAACTCTAACTCAAAGCCTAGACTTAGAATGGATAGGAGAAACCCTGAAAATCCGTGGAGGATGATCGACGGCAGTCGAAGAACCATGTATGGTCTTCCGGAGACATACCGGTCGACTATACCGGTTGCACATAGTGCGACCGGTATGTTGCGACCGCTACCTCTCGGGAGGTTATCTGTGGGGGACCGGCTGACCATACCGGTCGCCAGTCTTTCCCACAGAGCTGCGACCGGTACATGCCACCGGTCAGCCCTGTGAGAGGGCGTTTGTGATCTCTCGTTGGTTTCCGACCAACATGAAATCCTAAATAATATATTCTAATGAAACCCTAATATTATGTAGGACGCTGTGACTTGTCGTTTGGATCTTGTGACGTGGAGCAAGTAATCGAACGAGCGTCAGGTAAGGGAATCTGACCTAAACCTAATAATTAATGGACAGTAAATCGTTGTTAATCATTGAGTATCTATGATGTGATGTTTGTGCATATTCACATGCCATCCTTTACTCGCTTTATTATTATTGTTCATGCATTCATAGGATGTGATTGTTAGGCATGTGGATTGTTTTTCGTTGGTGTGTGGAGTGGGGCATGGGCCCAGGATCGCTCTCCACACCGGCACCTTTTGTAGTATTCTATCTTAACATGCTTGGTACGGGTGGGGTATCGGGGAAGATCGGTAGGGTACGTTGGTCTCCGATATTGATGTTGTCCCGACCATCGTTGGGGTGGTACTGAGGATTCCGAGTCGTATGCCTTGTCCACGATGCTTTAGCTCTATCTCTATGCCGTGAGGGAGTGGTGTTGGGGACGGGGTCTACCTGCGTATTGTTTCTATCCTAGTGGGTTAGTTACGGATAGGGTATCTGGGAGGTGAGGTTTTGGAGGTCTCCGAGCCCGGCCCGCACGCTCTAGCTCTATCTCTATGGCCAGAAATGTGTCCCGGGATAGAACATACATTGTTGACATATAGGATTGGTTAGTTGCGAGCCCGGGTTTGCAGGCCACGGCCGATGGGGGCTTAGGTACTGGTATGGGTAGAGTATCGGAGGTGCGGGTATACCTTAGCTCTATCTCTATTCCATGATGGGTGTATGTGGGTTGGTGGTAGAGTGATTCTTGTGCGACGCCACACACTCGTGTATAGAGGTGCGGGGGCCACCTAACCTTTCTATAGCACATTGCAAACTTAAAACCGGACCACAACGATAAAATGATTGTTACTCATGCATAATCTTGTGAAACTGTCTCGATTGCCTTACTGAGTGTGTTGTGTGCTCACCCTTTGTATATATATTGTTTTAGATCCTGGATGCAAGGTTATACTGTGGACGATTACGTAAACGCTTCGGCGTATGGTGGTGTCGCGGTGTTGGATGTACAGTGCAGGACAGGACAGAGCATGACGCTTCATCGCGAGTGCCCTTTCTGCGTGTACCTGTGATGGATTTTATTTAGTCGTTTCAATTATTTTTGTTTGATATTAAGTGATGTAAAAGATTATTATTTTATGTTTGAATTTGAATAATGGGATATTTATTTAAATTATCAATAGATACTCAGTTCATTCTATTTAAAGTCTTCCGTCGTATATTTATATTCCGATTGTGGTTATGTGTAATTGGTTTGTATGGGGTGGACACGGCCTATTCGAGATCCAGGTGTGAACCGTTGGTTCAATGACGGTTCACTCACACCATTCCGGTTGGATCGGAATTTAGGTTGTGAC